>AWOL01S0009659.1:209178-285074 GCA_000715115.1 Nicotiana otophora | reverse complement strand
AAACTCACAATATTTCTTTGGATACAGGTATAACGGACATGACAAGCATGTCCACAAATACATAACAAGAATGCTATCTTCACTAACAGATGTCACCAAGCGCAAACGCGTCAAGCTAAGGATCACTTTCCCTCTCACATTTCATCGTGGATTTCTCCGCATAGGGATAAGCACAACCCTCACCATTGCATAAGGCTAAACACTGCCTTTCTCTACATGGGGCTAAGCAGTGCCCTCATCCTCTGCATAGGGCTAAGCAGTTCCATCATCATCGCATAAGGCTAAACACTGCCTTCATCATTGCATAAGGATAAACAATGCCTTCCTTTTCATGAGACTAAACATTGTATCCATTATATTGCATGAGGCTAAGCACTGCCTCCATTATTGCATAAGGTTAAACGTTGCCTTCCTTTGTATGAGACTAAGGAGTGTCTCCATTACATTGCATGAGGTTAAGCATTGCCTCCATTATTGCATAAGGCTAAACGCTACCTTCCTTTGCATGAGACTAAGCACTGTCTCCATTACATTGCATGAGGATAAAAACTTCCTCCAATATTGTATAATGCTAAACCTTGCCTTTCCTTGCATGAGAATAAGCACTGTCTCTGTTATATTTGCATAAGGCTAAGCACTGCCTCCACTATTGCATAAGGCTAAACGCTGCCTTTCCTTGCATGAGACTAAGAACTGCCTATGAATACTTTATCATACGCCTTATGGCCCAGTATGTCATGGTCTAAGGACATCATCCTCGCCGTCCAAAGACACCTCTCATGGTCCGAAGGGAATTTGCATCATGTTTATATTTCCGCAATAACCCTATATATATTCAAATGCATCGTATTTTAAGTTTTGCAGGTAACTCAGAAGGTAACCGTTCTACAAACGGGAGAAATTTTTGCTCCGATTTCCATTCACAACGTTCACATCCTTTGACTATCTCAAACGCAACTGATAATCCGTAATTGTTCACTCTTTGTCCCGTAACGGCCCATACGTTTATCTCCAATATCCATCACATTCAAATTCACATTCATAACTTCAACCAAATCACCCGTTACTCACAACACTATCCTATCCAATCGATCTTTCCTCGAAATATATAACCGTCCTTATAACAACTCCATCGGTTTCGTTCGCCGTTGGATCCTGAACTATACACATTCTGATTCCCGTAACACCAGGAATATGTAGGCAACTCAGGAACCAAGGTTCAACCCCCATTTTATTTTAAAAAAAAACACATCATCCTCACTCATTTCTAATAAAATTGGTCATCATTTTCTTTACCTGATAACTCTTTCATCATTCCCGGGTAAAGAGGGGCAGTTGTTGATACCGAACTTTGTCGTTATATTTTTAAAATATTATATATACTTTCAAATATCATTTTACATCATTACCCAATTTACAAGAGTCGTATAAGTATTTTTCATAATTTTTTATAATTGTAAAACTTTAAAATTGACTTTCTTGCATTTATATTTTTCAAATATTTATTAATTACCTTTTCAAATTATTTTGTGATGACTTAATCATTCAAATTTATTATTTACATCCACATTTATGTTTTATAATATTTTGCTTCATTTCATATAATTGCATTTGTAGTTTTAGCTATTTACACAATTTTGCAATAATAGCCTATATTCTATGCATAATTATATTTATTACGTTATTTATGCTAAAATAGAATTTTTATATTTTTATAATGTTAAGCTATTATTTTTAAATATTTTAATGCATAATTAATATTTTTATTATTTATAAACTACTTTTTATAAATTATTTAAATGAATTTCATATAATTAACTTATAGCCCAATATAGGCTAATATTCGGACCAAATCAGGCCCGAACACTTAGCCCACCTTGCATTACTCTACAGCAGCCCAAACCATACAACCCCATTGACTTAACCCGGTCGAAACCCATTTTCTCGACCCGCCCTGACTTCTTTTAAGAGATCAACGACTCATAATAAACTAGCCCTTCACCTTATATCCATCACCCCTAAACCCTAGAGACCTTTCTACTGAATAGCCGATCTTCTCTCATCAGAAACCATAGCCGCCTCCACCAATCTTCTCTGAATCCGATCAAATCATGGATTCCTTGTAAGGCCCCGAAAAATTTCGCTAAGGAATTTAAGGTTTCGTGGTGCCGAGGTAGCCCATATGTTTGAAAATTTTAGAAAACAAGTCACTGTGCGAACATTTTGGGTTGTACAATGCATTTGAGAGTTAGAGGTAAATTGTTGCAAAAATAAATGACATTTTTGCAGTCTATTTCACGACGGCAGAACGGTTTCGCGGACAGCATAAGCATCGTGGAGTGAAGTAGAGAATTAGCAATTTTAAAAAAAAATACCATTCTGCGGGCCGCAGAATGATTTTGCTATCGCAAAATTGAATCTACTATCAGAATTGCATCGCAAAATGATTCTGCTATAGCAAAATGATCGTAGAAAAATTCTGCTACCACATAATCAATTCTGCTGCCCACAACACGATTCTGCTACCACATTATTGCACCACATAATTGACTTCGGGGGTCATTTTTGGAAATTTTTATTTCCGATCCAATTTTGATATAAGGCCTTAGGGAGTCATTTTGCAAGGTAATGATCTGATTTTTAGAGAGAAGTGAGAGTATTTTAGAGAGAGAAGGAGAAAACCTAGCATGCTCATCACCCATTCTTGCCCCAATATTCAAGAATCAAGGAACCCAATCACAAGATCTTCATCTAAGAGGTAAAGTTCTTCTCCTTAGCCCTAAATGTCGTGATTTGGACTACAAGTAGGTCATGGTAAGTATGATTCATAGGTGTGGGAGGTAATCCTTATGCATGAATGTACCCATAAGGGTGGTAGGGAGGTTTTTGAACTAAATTTGGTGAATGATTTGTTGTGGGATGAACGGATTCCACCATAGAAACCGTGTAGTGTAATTATTGGTTATGAGAGTGTTATTTATGCATATATGTACCAACAAAGATCGTGGGAAGGTCATTGAACTAGTATGGGTGAACTCTTGGTGTTGAATTGGTTGTGGGGTGAAGGAAATCTTTTACAAGAACCTTGTAGTTAAATTTGCATAGCTAGTGTTTGATAAAATGCTCAAGTGAGCTAAAACCATGACTATCTTCCTAATTTATGTTCAATTTTGTTATGTCTCAAAATAGATTGGGATTGCTAGAATTTCCGGAACATTAGAGTAATTAAAGAAAAGCTCAAGAAAGGTATGTTGCCAAAACTTCTTTTCTAGAACTAAATCCCGTCATGTTCTTGTAATTCCCGAGTTATTCATTGTAAATTGACTATTCCGAATAAGCTTGGTGTTGAAAGGTATATGTTCAAAATGTGTTCCGAATGCTCTTATCATATGATGTTATCCTTCGGGAACGTATTCGAAGCATGAGTTGGGTATTAAAATGTTATGACTTTAAGTCGTGTTTCAAATGAAGGCTATTATGCCAAATTGTGTAAGAAATCTCAATGTGCTTAAGACTCTTAATTGCTCATAGGTGTACTAAAAGTCATGATTATAGATTAATTATTGTCAATAATCTATAAATATGCTTGAAAGTGAAAGTAGTGAGTTGGGGATATAAAGTGTGGACACCGTGCCAAGAATTAAAGTTATACTTGTGGCCAATAGCGCCAATGGAATGAAATGAAATGATAAGTGAAATATTATGAAATGAGCCGTGATTCAGCTATTCCAAATTGACTCCGAAAATAGAATTATCCAAAAGCTTATGTACTCAAGCCATCTCCAATTGTGGTTTTTCTAACTAATGCTATGATTGGTAGGTATTTCCAATATGTCTTGAGTGTTTACATATTCAAGAGTTGAAATTGTGTATTGCCGTTTTGGGGAAAGGTATTTCAAGAGTATTTTATATGTTGATGTTTATGATGATAATCCTTGAAATTAAAGAAATGAAAGTGTGGAATATGACATACGGACATAGTGCCATGAATGAAGAATAGTATGCATGGCCAAGGGAGCCAATAAAATAATGATGTTGTAAGCAGTTGAAAGTACTAATGAACTGATATATGGTGTGAAAGGTTATGAGACGAACGCATTTGTACTTATGTTCCCAACGTGTTTAAGCTTCTACGCCCTCATGAGGAAAGGCTATGGTGTTCTTAAATATTTTAAATGTTCTTAATGTTAGGTGATCACCCATGACAAGTACAAGTAAGTGATAGTATGAATATGATATTTGATCGTTTGCCAAAATGAGAATTATGAGGTGTTGTATGTCCCAATGGTTTCAATTATAGTATATATGCTTCATGATGAGCATGAATATGAACATGAAGTGTATTGAAATTTACTTATCAATTTACCATACATGTGCTAATGTAATGGGGTGTATTTCTCCATGATGAGCATGAATATGAACATGAAGTGTTCCAATGGCCCGGGAACTTACGACCTCAAAAGTAGCGCCAGTCATGTCACTTTGGGTTTATATAGGGTCATGTGCATACTGATTCTCTATTTTTATTTAATTATGTTATACTCCCTTTGGGGAGAAAGTTTTGTACGAATTTAATGTGATCAAATTCTTGTTCACATATAACGAAATCTTATGAACTTTTATTCTTTTTAAGGCCAAAGGTGACAAAGGGTATGATTTGAAAGGAAATATTTTGTACAAACTATTATCATTTGTGAATCCAAATTGTGATATTGTGATTACACCTCCACCCGCATATTTTGGGGTGAGGAAGCATAGCTGCTTTGTGTAGAATTGGTAGTATTGTGGTTACACCTTAACCCGCATATATTGGGGTGAGGCGGTAGAGTCGCTTTGTGTAGCATTGGTGGTATTGTGGTTACACCTCCACCCGCATATATTAGGGTGAGGTGGCAAGGCTGTTTTGTGTAGGGATTGTGGTGTGGTGATTACACCTCAACCCTCATACATTAGGGTGAGGCGGCAGGGCCGCTTTGTGTAGAGTTTTTGGTATTAATGGAATACCTCCACCCACATACATTGGGGTGAGGCGGCAGGGCCGCTTTGCATAGAGTTATGGTATTGTGATTATACCTCCACCCGCATACATTGGGGTGAGGCGACGGGACCACTTTGTGCATAGTTTTGGCATTATGATTGCACCTTCACCCGTATACATTGGGGTGAGGTGGCAGGGCCTCTCTGTGTGAAGGTGGTTACAAAGGATCCACGCCTTAAATTTTATAAATGATATTGAAGGCTCTTAATAAATCTTGCTATGGCTTTAACGGCTATCTAAGCCCTTTATATTTTTTCATGATTCGTCATATTCATGTTTTATTTCCAAATCATTGAAGAAGTGTATTGTATATGTAATCTTATGGACGGGATATGAAACACGCAAGTGTATAATATGTGAATACTGTGGATGGTCTTTGAAACGCACAGGTGTAATGTATATGTATCCTAAGGACGGACTATGAAATATATAAGTGTAAAGTAAAAGTGGGATGTGGATGGTCTAGTGAGACGCATAGTTAACGCAAATAATAGGTGTCACTTTCATTTGCCTTGTTCGTACATCTTGTTATGTTATGTATTCCATATATAGTTCATATGGCTCGGTTGATCCTAAAAGAAGTTTAGAATGATGTAAGTATAATAAGACTCAAAATGTGAATATATGGGATATTTCGTAGTCCTTGATGTACTTCGTATACCTCTTATTTGAATTACCATGATTTCATAAGTTATTCTGTTTCCCTTACATGCGAGTATTCTTTACATGTACTCACGTCCCTTTTTACCGGGGGCGTTGCATCTTTTAAATGGATTCAGGTGGTTCCACAGCAGGTGGCATTGGTCAGTGATAATAGTACACCCTCTCCCCAACAGATTATGGGGAGCCCGCTACAGTTTTAGTGGGTATTCGAGTCTAGTTGGTTTTATGTACTTAAGTATCTATTGTCATAGAAGCTCCATGTAAACTCTGGGTCATGTACTTAAGTTTTGAGTTTCGTCATGTATATATATTCACAGATACGTATGAAGTTATGTACCCATCATGTGAAAAAACTTCTATGGGCTATTGAGCCAAATTTATTCAATATGAAAGTTAAGATCTAATTATGTTTTGATAAATCATGCATGAGTTATGATGAGAGGTTGATGTAATGTAGGTTGCTCGACTGGGTTCGCTCGGTTGAGCGCCGATCGCGCTCCCTAATTTTGGGGCGTGATAAACTTGGTATTAGAGCCTGGTTTATGAGTCCTAAGGTATCATGAAGCTGTATCAGTAGTGTCCCTCTTATCGATGTGTTGCCAGCCATACTCATATTAGGGAGGCTGCAATGACATTTAGGAAATGCGTATCTTCTTTTATCCTATATCATGCGTTAAGGTTTCGAGTTAGTCTAGAAGTTCCTTTGTTAATGTCAAGGAATATTTGCACGTCGTGCTACAGAATGAGAAAGGCCTAAGGATTAAATGAATGGCGCACATAACATGTATAATGTGTGAGGTGCCCAATCCTCCTCATAATGGAAGAAGAGAAAGTCAAGGATACGACCAAGGCAAGCAAGGTCATAGAGTTGGCCTTGAGAGTTATGGTTTTTCTTATTTTCATTTATATGGTTCAATGTGATGTTATCTATATGTTGTTAGGATTAATTTTTGAGATTGTCTGGCAGGTGGATATGCCTAATTAAAAAGGAAACTTTGTCAAAAGTTTTGGAATATTCAGGGAGTTAGTCAAATATGAGACTAGGGAATGTGAATAAAGAGCTAAGTCATATTGGGGTGTTTTGTGGCATGTCCTAATCCTCATTCGAGGACGAAAGATCCTAAGAGGGGGAGTATGTAAGACCGTGGAAAATTTCGCTAAGGAATTTAAGGTTTCGTAGTGCCGAGGTAGGCTCATGTGTTTGAAGATTTTAGAAAACGAGCCACGGTGCAAACATTTTGGGTTGTACAATGCAATTGAGAGTTAAAGGTAAATTGTGGCAAAAAATGGCATTTTTGAGGTCCATTTCGCGACCACAGAACGGTTCCGCGGACCGCATAAGCATTGCAGAGTGAAGCAGAGTATTGGCAATTTTGAAACACCATATTACGGGCCGCGGAATGATTTTGCTGTCGCAAAATTGATTCTGCAATAGCAAAATGGTCGCAGAACAATTCTGCTACCACATAATTAATTCTGCTGCCCACAAAATGATTCTACTACCACATAATTGCACCACAAAATTGACTACGGGGGTCATTTTTGGAAATTTTCATATCAGATACAATTTTGATATAAGGCCTTAGGGGGTCATTTTGCAAGGTAAAAATCTGATTTTTAGAGAGAAGTGAGAGTATTTTAGAGAGAGAAGGAGAAGATCTAGTATGCTAATCACCCATTCTTTCCCCAATCTTCAATAATCAAGGAACCTAATCACAAGATCTTCATCTAAGAGGTAAGGTTCTTCTCCCTAGCCCTAAATTTCATGATTTGGACTAAAAGTAGCTCATGCGAAGTATGATTCATAGGTGTGGGAGGTACTCTTTGTGAATGAGGGTGGTAGGGAGGTTTTTGAACTAAATTGGGTGGGTGAATGATTTGTTGTGGGATGAATTAATTCCACCATAGAAACCTTGTAGTGTAATTATTGGTTATGCGAGTGTTATTTATGCATGTTTGTGCCAATAAAGATCGTGGGAAGGTCATTGAACTAGTATCGGTGCATTCTTGGTGTTGAATGGGTTGTGGGGTGAAGGAAATCTTGTAGAAGCACCTTGTGGTCAAATTTGCACACCTAGTGTTTGATAAAATACTTAAGTGAGCTAAAACCATGAATATCTTCCTAATTTGTGTTCGGTTTTATTATGTCTCAAAATAGATTGGGATTGCTAGGATTTCCGAAACATTAGAATAATTAAAGGAAAGCTCAAGAAAATTATATTGGCAAAACTTCTTTCCAATAACTGAATCACATCATGTTCTTGTAAGTCCCAAGTTATTCATTGTAAATTGACTATTTCGAATAAACTTGGTGTTGAAAGGTATATGTTAAAAATGTGTTCCGGATGCTCTTATCATACGATGTTATCCTTCGGAATGTGTTCAAAGCATGAGTTGGGTATTAAAATATTATGACTTCAAGTCGTGTTTCAAGTGAAGGTTACTATGCCAAATTGTGTAAGAAATCTCAATGTGCTTAAGACTTTTATTTGCTCATAGATGTACTAAAAGTTGTGATTAGAGATTCCTTGTTGTCAATAATATATAAAGATGCTTGAAAGTGAAAGTAGTGAGTTGGGGATATACAGTATGGACACCGTGTCAAGAATAAAAGTTATAGTTGTCGCCAATAGCGCCAATGAAATGAAATGATGTGTGAAATATTATGAAATGAGCCGTGATTCAACTATCCCAAATTGACTCTGAAAATAGAATTATCCAAAAGCTTAGGTACTCAAGTCATGTCCAAATGTGGTTGTTCTAACTAAATGCTATGCTTGCTAGGTATTTCCTATATGTTTTGAGTTCTTACGTATTCATGAGTTGAAATGGTGTATTGCTCTTTTGGGAAAAGATATTTCAAGAGTATTTTATATGTTGATGTTTATGATGATAATCCTTGAGAGTAAAGAAATAAAAGTGCAGAATATGACATACGACCATAGTATCATTAATGAAGAATAGTATGTATGGCCAAGGTAGCCAATAAAGTAATGATGTTGTAAGTATTTGAAAGTACTAATGAAATGATATATGGTATGAAAGGTTATGAGATGAACGTATTTGTACTTATGTTTCCAATGCGTTATAAGCTCATACACCCTCATGAGGAGAGTCTATGTTCTTAAATATTTTAAATGTTCTTCATGTCATGTGATCAGCCATGGCAAGTACAAGTAAGTGATAGTATAAACATAAAATGTGGTCGTTTGCCCAAACGAGAATTATGAGATGTTGTCTGTCCCAATGGTTTCAATTATAAGATATATGCTTCTAAATACATTGGGGTGAGGCGGCATAGTCGCTTTGCGTAGAGTTATGATATTGTGATTACACCTCCACTTGCATACATTGGGGTGAGGCAGCAAGACTGCTTTGTGTATAGTTTTGGCATTGTGATTGCACCTCCACCCGCATACATTAGGGTGAGGTGGCAGGGCCGCTCTGTGTGAAGGTGGTTACAAAGGATCCATGACTTAAAATCTATAAATGATATTGAAGGCTCTTAATAAATTTTTCTATGGCTTTAACGGTTATCTAAGCCCTTTATATGTTTTCATGATTCGTCATATTCATGTTTTATTTCCAAATCATTTAACAGGTGTATTTTATATGTAATCTTATGGACGGGCTATAAAATGCGTAGGTGTATAATATGTGAATACTGTAGACAGTCTATGAAATACACGGGTATAATGTATATGTGATCCTAAGGACGCACTATGAAACATATGGGTATAAAGTAAAATAGGGATATGGATGGTCTAGTGAGACACTTAGTTAATGCAAACAATAGGTGTCACTTTCATTGGCCTTGTTTGTATATGTTGTTATGTTATGTATTCCACGTATAGTTCATATGGCTCAGTTGATCCTAAAAGAAGTTTAGAATGATGTAATTATAATAAGACTCGAAATGTGAATCTATAGGATATTTCGTAGTCCTTGAGGTACTTCATATACCTCTTATTTGAATTACCATGATTTCATAAGTTGTTCTGTTTGCCTTACATGAGAATACTATTCCACATGTACTCACGTCCCTATAGATATATAAAATTTATTGGGTTTAGTCCATAAAATATTTGGATTAAATTCAATTGGGTTATATAATTAATTTGGACTTTACAAATTAAATTAGTCTATTTTTTATTATTTGCAAGCCCAAGGTCCATTTCATCTTAAGGCTCAGACTCATGCCGTGTGTCAAGTGACATGGCATATTCAGTCAAACTTTAAGCCAAAAAATATGACGCCACGTGTTAAATGATGTGGCAATCCAAGATTAAAAGCAAGAACCAACCACAGGTCGCCAAGTGGCTAAAATAACATTGGCCAATCAGAATCAAGCAAGATAGTTCATATTTAGCTGGACTGTCCATCCTATACAACTATAAATAGAGGGGTTACATAACTCTCTGGAGATATTCAGGGTGGGAGAAGAGTATTCCGCAATTGGTGAAGGCATCCGCAAATAGAGAGATCAATCATCAAGTGCATAGTTCTTGTACAAAGGAGTAGTCAACAGAGTTCTTTCCGAAGATCAACCTGAAACAAAAAGTGTTTCTCGGTGTTCTTGGCAATTAAATACATCGCAAGGAGGTCCGCATCGTCCTACATTCGAGAAAAATGCTTTTCAAGCCCTCGAATCACGGAGAATGTTAGAAAGGAGAATCAAGGGATACATAGAATTGTACTCACAAATATTTATCAATAAAATCTCTTCTTCTTCATATTATTTTTGTTGTAGTTTATTTTTTGTACTACGAAAATTTGTTGCGAACAAATTTTGGCACGCCCGGTAGGAAAAATTATGCCCTTCATCTCTCCTTCTTACAAGTTGAAAATTACAAACTTCAGATCTACTGCTACAATTGCCTTCCGCAAGTGTGATATTTCATGCAAAGATGCCACTGTTGCCACATCCGCTGAGCTCAGTCATGTTGGCTCAATCACTCGAAGTAAGTTCAAGGCTAGTGTCTTGGATGGATTCGAATACTTTGCCTCCTTGGAGATGGAAAATAAGAGAAGATCTCATATGACATCCATAACCTCAATCTCTTAGGGCAACACCTAATTCTTGCTATTTGACGAACTTTCTCAAACAGCCTCAAACCTTGGTGGATTTAAGGATTTGGTGGATTCCCCATTTCAACGAAAGTCAATGCGTTAATGACTGATTCAACTAACGTGGATGAAAAGTTCGCCCTGATGGAACAGACTATGGAGGTCTTCAAGAAATCTATTGAAGACAAAGACCTTCAAATCGGTCAACTCATGAACAAATTGGAGGCCTATGCACCTGGAGAGTCGAGCCATGTCCCTCCTCGTTCACCTATCTTCACCTCCCAAAATATGGCTTTTGAGGAATCATTTGAAAATTTCAACATTCAAAAGGAAAATCAATCCAGTTCAGTTGCAACGTTATTTGTTCAACAATCGCAAGACATGATAACAAACACCATCAGAGCTCAATATGGCGAACCATCGCAAAGTTCGTTGTACTACTCTAAGCCTTATACTAAGAGGATTGATTGTTTAACCATGCCAACCAATTATCAACCACTGCATCATTTTAATGGCAAAGGGAACCCAAGGCAACATATTGCCCACTTTGTCGAGACTTGTAGCAAAGCTTGAACGCATGGTGACCTTTTGCTAAAACAATTTATTCGTTCTCTGAAAGGGAGTGCATTTGTCTAGAATGTTGACTTGGTACCCGAGTCTATTGATAGCTAGGAGCAACTTGAGAAGGAATTTCTCAATCATTTTTACAGTACCCGAAGAACTATAAGCATGATAGAGTTGACACGAACCAAGCAAAGGAAGGACGGACCCGTGGTGGATTACATTAATCGTTGGAGAACATTAAGTTTTGACTGCAAAGATTGCCATTCAGAAATATCTGCTGTGAAGACGTGCATTCAAAGAATGCACTGAGGCCTTTTGTACATCCTATAAGGGATCACGGGAACTTTTGAAGAACTTGCAACGCGAGGGCACGACATGGAGTTAAGCATTGCAAGTCATGGAAAGGCATCTCCATTTGATGATCAGAAGGAGTTCAAAAACACTGTTGCATCAAAGAACCAAACCAATGAATCAATGGTGGTGAAAGCAACTTCTGTGAAGGTCACTACTAAGCAAAAAGTGAAGGAGGATAAGACCCCGAGTCAATATCCCAAAAAGAAGAAGCGTCGTCCTACCTTGAAGGAATTAGAGGAGAAAATTTCTCCATTTCCAGATTCATACGTACCCAGAATCCTTGATGAACTGCTGGACAAGAAAGTCATCTATCTCCCTGAATCAAAAAGGCTAGAGGAAATTGGAAAAGTTGGCGATCCGAAATACTGCAAGTTTCATCGCGTCATTAGCCACCCTACAGAGAAATGCTTCGTCTTGAAGGATAAAATCATGGCTCTTGTTAGTGAAGGAAAAATCATTATAGACATGGATGAAACATCAGAAGCAAATCATGCAAGTATCGCGCTTAAAGAAAAGAAGTGTTCAAGGTTGCAGAACACGTCAAGCACCGCCTTCTTACAATTTGGAAGTTTCAAGCCCGTTGAAGTTGATCTTCCAAGGAAACCACTTGAAGGTTCAATAGAGCTGGACACTCAGTTCAAAGACAAAGATGATGAGGTTTGGACTTTAGTCACTCACAAGAAATGAAAATGTCAAGCAGTTTTGAGGCTACAACTTCTTAAGCCAATAGCAAAAATAAGTGATGTGGATAATCTACAACCACCAAGAATTGTCAAATCTTCATTTAACAAGAAGATTAACGGTGCCTTATTGCTGAAGTTCCGAAAAACAATCACATTGCTGAATTCTTTCCTGGAAAATTCCTTTATGTAGGTCACGTTGGTGCAACTCATCTAGTTTCTAGTACTGCTGAAACAAAGGAAAGCAACGATGAGCTTGCTCTAATAAAAATACAAGAACATCATGATAACAAAAAAGTTGTCACATGTTCTGCAACAATTTCCTTCACAGATGATGACTTGCTGCTAGGGTCTAAGCCACATAACAGACCTTTGTTTGTTGTAGGGGCCATTTGGAAACAATATCTCAATCGCATACTTGTTGATGATGGTTCAACTGTCAACATCATGCCAAAGATGGTGCTAAAAAAGCTTGGGATCTCTATCGATGAGCTATCCAAAAGTAACCTAACATTCCAAGGTTTTAACCAAGGAGGACAACGAGTCATTGGTATGATCCGCGTGGGATTATCAATTGGTGAGATAACGTCAAACACGCTGATTCACGTCATAGTTGCTAAAATATCATACAACTTGTTTCTTGGACGTCCTTGGATTCATGAGTATTGGGTGATATCATCTACTTTGCATCAATGTGTGAAGTATAGAAGGGATGAAGAGATAGTCAAAATTGATGCAGACATCAAGCCTTTCAGTGAGACAGATTTATACTTTGCAGACGCAAAATTCTACCTAGATTCTTGTGAACCGAGTGTGGAGAAACCATCATTAGTCGATGACGCTGATGTCAATTCAGAAGAAGAAAATGATGCTCAATGGACTGCCGCCAAGATGTCTAAGAAGAGAACTGAAGAAGTCTCAATTAAGTTATCATCATCTGGAGGTGACATACAGAGAAGGACTGATAAGGAGTATCTAGTTTTTCGCTAAGTTCCGCGTGAATGTCGAAAGAAAGGACAACCTCAGTTAGAAGAATGTACTGCAAAGAAGAAAATGAGTCATATAGTAATACAAGATTTGAACGATCATATGACTATCCCAGTCGCACAAATCCCATCTATGACTTGTGAGACTGCAAATGGCAATCTCCAAGCTGATAAAATAAAAGGGCACTTTGATCCTAAGTCCTTCGTACTATTTGAAAAGTCTAGTTACGACTTGTCCAATCCATCAAGACTAGGAGAACTCAAAGATGAAGTCACTTGTGAAAAGATACATGGGCTCAATGAGTCCCAAATAAAGTTGAGAAAGCAAGGGCACTACGTTGCCACTCCAACGTTTGGGTTGGGATTCAGTTTGGCAGAGCCTATTCAAATTTTATCTAAGAGGGGCAAAGAGATAGATTCATCAGAACACACCTCGGTAGAGGAGATGAAGGAAGTTAAGGGCAAGAAAATAAAACAACGGGCTTCGGTGTTTGATTGTATTGGAGGCTCAACCCCTCGGGTCTCAGTGTTTGAAAGGCTAAGTCACAAAGGTGAATGTGTATCTTCCAAACATCTAGAGGAAGTTTCAACTACCTCAATGTCCTCCGTCTTTTGTCGCTTGGGAACCACAAGGAAGTCACCATCTAGAAAGATTCTGGCAAAACATAAGGATCAAGTCCATGAGGAGCGGGATTATTTTGAAGTTGTTGCTGATAAAGAAATCTATAGTGCTTTCCCATTACGCATGAAGAGGAAGTCTATTTTGTAAATATCCATATATGGTCCACTAAAGGTGCAAAGGAGAACCATTTTTTACACTTGCGAGCCTCGTAAAGAAGCAGAGAAAGGGAAAGAAGCCATCCTGACCATCCAAGGGAGTCAAAGAGAAAAGTCAGACTTTGTGGAAACATCCTATCACATAACCGTGGAAGATAGCCCATGCCTTGAAGTTTATGATGAAGTACATGAGGCTCCATCTCAACTAGAAGATGGCGGGCAATCAAATGTGGATGAGCTTAAGAAACTCAATTTAGGCACTCCGAAAGATCCACACCTCACCTTCATTAGTGCTCTTCTTACGCCTCCGGAGGAGGAGGAATACTCCAAGTTATTGACCGAGTACACAGATGTCTTTGCTTGGTCGTATAAAGAAATGCCCGGTCTTAGTAATAAGGTAGCCGTTCATCATTTAGGGATCAAAAGTGGAGCACGCCATGTGAAGCAGTCACAACGCATGTTTCGACCCGAGCTTGTACCACAAATTAAAGTAGAAGTCAACAAGCTCATCGAGGAGGGATTTATTCGAGAGGTGAAGTACCCATCATGGATATCGAGTATTGTACTTGTCAAGAAGAAGAATGGTCAAATACGTGTTTGTGTTGACTTTTGAGACCTAAACAAGGCATGTCCAAAAGATGAATTCCCGCTACCAATTATTGAACTCATGGTTGATGCTACAAAAGGGCATGAAGCTATGTTATTTATGGATGGGTCCTCCGGATACAATCAAATCAGAATGTCTCCAAAAGCTAAAGAGTATACTACTTTCCCAACTCCAAAAGGGATATATTGCTACAAAGTATTGCCTTTCGGTCTAAAGAATGCTAGTGCCACCTACCAATGTGTGATGCAAAACATCTTTGAGGACATGCTTCATAAGAGGGTTGAATACTACGTCGATGACTTTGTGGTAAAGACGCAGAGTAGGCGTTACTACCTTGAAGACCTTCAAATGTTTTTTAAAAGGTTAAGAACATTTGACCTGAAGATGAATCCACTCAAGTGTGTATTTGGAGTTACCTCAGGAAAGTTTCTTGGCTTCATTGTGCGTCATCGTGGAATTAAAGTTGATCCTGCAAAGATTGACGCCATTCAGAAAATACCCAAGCCAAAGAACTTGAGGTACCTTCGAATTCTCCAAGGAAACTTAGCATTCATCTGGAGGTTCATCTCTAATCTGGCCGGACGGTGTCAAGCCTTTAATAATCTATTGAGGAAGGATATCCCTTTTCATTAGGATTAGTCACGTCAAAATGCTTTTGAAAGAATCAAAAAATACTTGTTGAATCCACCTGTGTTAGGGGCGCCAATGCTTGGAAAGCCATTGATACTCTACATCGCGACACATGAACGTTCACTTGGAGCACTACTTGCTCCAGAGAATGAGGAAGGAAAGGAACAAGCCTTGTACTACCTTAGTCGAACTCTGTAAGGAGTTGAGATGAACTATATGCCTGTTGAGAAAATATGCTTAGCGTTACTTTATGCAATAAAGAAGCTAAGTCTTATTTTGAAGCATACACCATCAAACTCATCTCTCGAGAAAATCTCGTGAAGTTCATGATGACTCGACCTGTTTTTTCTGGATGCCTAGAAAGATGGTCCATATTGTTTAACCAATATGAGATCATATACACACCTCAAAAAGCCATGAAGGGCAAGCACTAGCCAATATGTTGGCTGATCACCCTCTTCCGACGGAATGGAAGCTTTCGAATGAGTTTCCAGATGAAGACATTTTGTTCATTGATGAATTTCCACCATGGATAATGTTCTTCAATGGTTCTGCACGTCATAACGGTGTGGGACAAGTGTTGTGTTGATCTCTCCAGAAAGACAAGTCTTGCCATTCTCCTTTGTTTTAGGTGAAACATGCTTCAATAATGCCGCAGAGTATGAAGCTTTGATCGGTAGTCTTGAAATGGCATTAGACATGAAGATTCTACAGTTGGAGATATATGGCTACTCTAAGTTGATCATCAAACCAACTTTTGGGGATTTATGAGGTAAAGAAGGAAGATCTCTTGTCATACCATCAATATGCTTCTGGTTTACTTGAAAAATTTGACCAAGTGTTCTTAAACCACGTCCCAAGAGAAGAAAATCGCAAAGCTAAGGCTTTGGCTATCTTGTCCACGACGATGGCACTTGGAGAGAATGAGTCAACAAAGGTATATGTGTGTCATCAATGGGTTATTCCTAGACTTCTGGATCTTCAAATCAATGGAGGCCATCATACGTCTGTTCGAGTGATTGAAGAAGAAGATTGGAGGCAACCACTGATAAAGTATCTTGAACATGGAAAGTTACCTGAGGATCCGCGACAAAGAATGGACATCAAACGAAGAGCACCACGATTCATCTTCTATAAGGGGACATTATTTCGCCTCTCTTTTGAAGGACTATTCTTGCGATGTCTTGACAAAGAAGAAGTCCGCCAAGCGATGGAGCACACCAATCTGGTCCCAAGCTCCATTTCCGCATAAAGAGGACGGGCTACTACAGGACGACAATGGTGAAGGATTGCATGGATCATGCCAAAAGATGTCAAGCGTGTCAATTTCATGCCAACTACATCCACCAACCTCCAGAGCCTCTTCATCCAACTGTAGCTTCATGTCCTTTTGATGCATAGGGACTTGACGTTGTTGGACTGCTTCCAAAGTCATCAAAGGGACAGATGTACATATTGGACGCTATAAATTATATCTCTAAATAGGCTGAAGTTGTTCCACTCAAGGAGATGAAAAAGGAAACCGTTGTCAATTTTATCAAGTCATATATAATTTTTAGGCACGACATACGAAGATACATAATCACTGATAATGGAACGCCATTCGAAAATAAGCTCGTGAAGAGTTTGTGCAAGAATTTCGGTTTCAAGCAACATAAGTCTTCAATTTATAATGCACCCGCCAACGGTCTTGATGAAGCTTTTAACAAGATGCTTGGTAACCTTTTGAAGAAAGTGGTTGCAAAGAGCAAGGGAGACTGACATGAGAAAATTGGTGAAGCTTTGTGGGTATATCAGACAACCTTCAGAACTACTACATAAGCAACTCCTTACTCTTTGGTATATGGCGTAGAAGCAGTCCTTCCGTTGGAGCAACAAATTCCATCATTGTGGATCGCAATCCAAGAAGGACTCACGTTTGAAGAGAATGCTCAACTTCGCCTAGCAGAGTTAGAGGCATTGGGTGAGAAAAGATCGGAAGCGCAACAAAAATTGGAGTGCTATCAAGCTCGACTAGCTAGAGCCTTCAACAAGAAAGTGCTCCCACGATCATTCCAAGTGGGAGACTTAGTCCTAGCTGTTCGACGACCCATAATCCTCAACAAACGCATAGGCGACAAATTTACCTCAAAATGGGATGGGCCATATGTTGTGAAGGAAGCCTATTCAAGTGGCGCATACAAAATCATTGATAAGGATGGTCTTAGAGTTGGTCCGATCAATGAAACATTTCTGAAGCAGTACTTCCTATGAAAGTAAAATACGCTCCTCGATGCACGATCCTAAACTGCAAGTCATGAAACTCCTTAATGCACGAGCCTAAACTAAATGCTGCTATGCTCCTTGATGCATGAGTCTAAACTGCACGTTGCTACAATCCTGGCCCGTACTAGTCTAAATTATGTACAGCCAAAAACTAAAGTCCGCTAGATTGAAAACCTCGCGAGAGGAGGCCTTGGCATAAATTAGGACATAAAGAAAAAAGAAAAAAAGAACTCACCCCTCTAAACTACGTTATGACTTGATCCTCTTCATTGAGGTACATAGGCAGCTTAGAGTTTCACTCTACGTTCAGTAGCATGAGTTTTTAACAAATAAAAGTTTGGCGTCATCGGATCATCATACAAATTCTTCAAGTGTAGAGGCACATATCTGCGAGGAAAAGAAGATGATTTGCGTTGAAGTACAAAAGATGTTTTATTGCTTCAATAGTACAAAAGTTGTTACATCCAAAAATGTAGTGACAAAAGGAACTAGACATTTTTCTATACAAAAGCCTAAATCATGAAGATGATCATAAACTAGGCTTTGTTGCCGACGCATCTTAAATGTGTTTTCCAAGTCTGTATGATGTTTCCACATTTAATGTCATTCTCGATGTATGTCTCTCGCGTTCAGTATTTATGATGATCTCTTGACCACAAATCTTTTTGTTAGGCCTCGAGCATGGTGTTGCTTCTCTTGTGCAAGTGTTGGTTGGAGGCCCCATATATGAGAAGTTGTCGCTCTTAAAACAAATATCTTCAATCATCATGGGAGCCGCCATTTATGAACTTCAAGACTATCAACAATTCAAGTGCAACAGTTGATGAAGGGGTGTCTTCGCATGACGATCTACTATAATAATTCTTTCTTTCTCGTAGAGATTTTGGATGCTCAAAACTTCAACATATCTGCATCTTTTATGATATCTCAATTTGATATCCGGGCCCTTCGAGATCCTTTGAGACTATGCAAAAGAAAACAAAGAGATAAGATTTGTGAAGCATGATAGTCAAAGTTACTACATGCAAGATTGTAAAGTCAATTTCAAGATGAAAAAAAAACAACATTCTCAGGACAACTCAGAGAGCATAGAGATGGAAAGCGAGCTCAACAGACGATGAGATCATCTTTGAAGAACTACTACGGTCCCTATGGAAGATGTTGCCCCTAACTTTTTGTATGTTGTAGATTCGGATGTCTAGTTTCCAACAATACAAACCGTTTGCGATTTGGAGGCTCCTAACTAAAGATACAATTAGTTTTCGCCGGAACTACATGAATCTGAAAGTTCACTGAGGTCAATTTTGAGAATTTTCTATATCTATCCCAAAAGGATTTCTCCATTAAAATTCATATGTTATGCATGTCTATGCATTTAATTTCTAACGGCGCAAACGGATCGTAATTTGGAGATTCCTATCTCGAGATATGAATTATTTGCCTAGAGCGCGCAAAGCTAAAAAACAGCAAGGCAGAAGTCTAGATCAATTTCAAGAAATTGCTGCGGTCAATATGGAAGAAATACATCTGTACGATTTTGAGGATTTTCTTATCTTTGAGTCTTCTTTCCATTGGCTCAAACGGCTTGTGATTTTAACGTTCCTAGACTAATATATGATTTTCTTTATCTAGAGTGCACAAATATGGAAATCAAGTGCGGCGGATATCTGTAGCAACTTCAAAATATTATAGCGGATGTTCTGAAAGGAATTTTGCCATGCTATTTACAGGTATTATGATTTTTGGGATTTTCTTTTCAATAGTATAGATGACTTGCGATTCTGATACCCGAAGCTTGAGATATAAATTCCTTGATGAGAGTACACAAAGCAAAAAGCAGCAAGACAGACATTAGGAGCGACTTCAAAATAACATTGCGGCCAATATAAAAGAAGTTTTTCCACGATATTTTGAGGTGTTGCAGGTCCCGAACTTGTCTTTCCAAGGGCATAGACGGCTCACTATTTGCACATTCTCAGTTTGAGATATGTACTTTCCGATGACAGCATGCGGTGCTGTGAAGTCGAAATGACTGACTTGTGCATCGCCTTCGAAAGTTCATTTCGACCTGTCATGATGAAAGTTGGCCCTAAGTTTCGGATATTACGCTGTGGTGCAAGTTTTGATTATGTAGAATCAAGTGGATTGCAGTTTAGAAACTTCTAGTCCGAGATACAATTTTTTCAATGAGATCATGAAATGCTAATGAAGTCAAAGCAGCCGAGATGCGCCAGGCGCTTGCTTGCCGAAGTTGGAAAGGCCTACTCTGGTTGTCTTCCTCGCCAGCCTACAACGATGTGATATGGTACATGTTGCGCTCACCAATGGTGAGATAGGGTCTCTTTGAGCCTCCAAGAGTAGGGATTTCGTCTCCTATGTTTAAAGGACACTTCATGTGTCTTTCTCGCCAAGTCACAACAAAGAGACGAGTGGTTCGCTCACAATGCATCTTCCTAGGGACATCAAGATCGCTGGAATCCTCTCAAAATTCCGCAAAAGAAAATATTTTGGGAGTCATCGGTGCCAATATCACGATGTTTCATCAACACGACACTTCAATTTCACTCATAAATATCGATGCAGACGACATGAAACTTTTGATTTCACATGATTGATTGGTATCGACGGTGCAAAGCTCAGTTAAGAAACCAATGCTTCATGGGATATAGCTGATTTCGTTTGGTGGTTCTGCTTGTTCATGAATACTTCTCCCCACATTCTAATAAAATAAAAGAAGGAAAAAAGATTAGCATGAATAACAAAAAGTTTGATTAAAACTAATCAGCATGGAAAGAGAATTTAAAATTGGGGAGCCTCATTAATCTCTAGCCTCGATCATGAGTTAGGCTGTTGAGTATCTGAAACCAACAGTTCCACTAGCCACACACAAGCAATAAATACAATGGCATGGAGATTTCACTAAGCAACAAAAACCGGTGTCAAAGACACGACGCTTCAATACGGATGGTGAGCATTGTGACGTGCACTTCTCCGTCAAATCTCGATGGATCTTACGTCTCATGAACCTCTTCCCTACAAAAAAGGAGTGGTGATCATACACTTCTTCTCATGATGCAGATTGCAGAACAAGCCATGTATATCTTCTCCAAGACTGCAACAACAGAAAAAGGGAAAAAAGAAGTATGCTGCCCGAACAATCCTCTTGATTTCAGAGCTTGATTGATCAAAGATTTGTTGCGTTTGGATCAAAAGGTCTGGAGCTTCGACTTTTACAGATGTTTTATCTCATAGAGTCTTCTTACCAACGATGTAAACAACTCATAGTTCGGATGCTCCAATCTTGAGATATGCATTTTTTAGCAAGTTCATGCAAAGCTGAAAATTCGAGCCAGCATGTCGGAACTTGTGTTCCAAATTCAGCAAATTATCTGGGAAAATCTAGGGACATCCTGAATTCTATTTATACATATGTTACAGTTCCAGGAGTCTAATTTTTAGTGCCACAAACGGCTTGTGATTTGGACGCTCCTATCTCGAGATATGATTTTTTTCGTCGAGAGTGCGCAGAGCTGTGAGATCAATGGGCCAGACGCGTATGCCAATTTCAAAAATTAATTCCAGACAATACAGAAGGAATTTGGCTCTTAATTTTGATATGTTAGATTTCTTTGAGTCTAAAATCAGTAGAATCAATCGTCTTGCAATTTGGACTCGCCAATCTCAAGATATGACTTTTCGTCGAGAGTGCGCAAAGCTGTAAGATCAACACGGGCCAGACGTGTAGATCAACTTCGAAAATTAATTTTAGCTGATATAAAAGGATATTCGTGCTAAAGTTTTGATATGTTTAAGTTCTATGAATATACGTTTGGTAGAAATAAGCGGCTCATGATTTGAAGTCTCATACAGCAAAATATGAATTCTTTTTTCGCAAGGGTGCAAAGATGGATGACTGGTACTGCAATTAAAGAAACATGACTGATATTCTTTCTGTTTTTGAGGGAGAAATAAACGAATAAAGAAGTGAAAGAAGACTACGAGCAGATGTGTTCAGCGTGAAAGGAACCCTATGTTGAAAACTTTCATATGTCAAAGTAAAGGCAACAAAGATCCATTATATAGAATGTTTAAGGTGGTGGAACTTTCCTTATGGAAAAAGAATTCTCCTTAAAGTAAAAAAAAGAAATTCTTGTTTGACTTGAAAATTTTAAATGGTAAATATTCATTAGAAGGTAACTTCTGAGAAGTATTTGAATAAGCCAAAGAAAACCAAAAATTTGCCGCTGTAAAGTTGGGGAATAAGAAGTTGATCGAGACTGAAAATTCCAAAGGAATCTTTTTTTACAAGGAAGGAGTCCAACAATTTAGTATTTTTAAAAAATACTCGAAGAGTTGTTTCTAGCTTGAGTTTGGCCGAATTCACGGGAAAAAATCAAGTTCCTTACCTTCTCAATCCAAGCTGGACTCCTATGTACTTGGACTGGTTAAGACATTATTTTGTCGTACAGATGGATTATTGCAATTCAAGTTAGCCGAGTTTAATTATTGTGTGAACCTACCAATCCTTGTTCTAATGGGTGAATAATTTAATTAAGGATCAATTAATTAAATTAAGTATTTATTTTACCAAAGGACATCGGAGTTAGACGTGAGTACAAATTTGGCAATTTGTTTCAAGCGAGAATGGTATCAAACAAAAATAATTTTCTTCACCTAAAACAATGACTTTCACATGTACTTCAAGCCTTGTCTTCGCGGTTGAACAAGTTTGTACTTTGACAATACTTGAACTAAGGGGTATTTGTAGACATATAAAATTTATTGGGTTTAGTTCATACAATATTTGGATTAAATTCAATTGGGTTAAATTAGTCCATTTTTATTATTTGAAAGCCTAAAGTCTATTTTATCTTAAGGCCCAAACTCATGCCATGTATCAAGTGACATGGTATGTCCAGTGAAACTGCAAGCCAAAAAAGATGACGCCACGTGTTAAATGATGTGGCAATCCAAGTCAAAAAGAGAGAACCAATCATATGTCGCCAAGTGGCTAAAATGACATGGGCCAATCAGAATCAAATAAGAGAGTTCATATTTAGTTGGACTGTCCATCCTCTACAACTATAAATAGAGGGGTTACATAACTCTATGGAGATATTCAGGGTGGGAGAAGAGCATTCCACAATTGGTGAAGGCATCCGCAAACAGAGAGATCAATCATCAAGTGCATAGTTCTTCAATAAAGGAGTGGTCAACGGAGTTCTTCCCAGAGATCAACCCGAAACAATAAAGTGTTGCTCGACGTTCTTGGCCATTAAATACATTGCAAGGAGGTCTGCATCGTCCTACATTCGAGAAAGATGCTTCTTAAGCCCTCGAATCACGAAGAATTTTAGAAAAGAGAATCAAGGGATACATAGAATTGTACTCACAAATATTTATCAATAAAATCTCTTTTTTTCATATTATTTTTGTTGCAGTTTATTTTTTGTACTATGAATATTTGTTGCGAACAATCTCTTATAATAAGGAAGCTACAACGATATTTAGAAAATATTTCTCTTCTTCTATGCTATATCACGCGTTAAGGTTCCGAGTTAGTCTAGAAGTTCCTTTATTAATGTCAAGAAATATTTGCACGTCATGCTACAAAAAGAAAAAGGCCTAAGGATTAAAGGAATGGTGCACATAACATGTATAATGCGTGATTTTCCCAATCCTCCTCGTAATGGAAGAAGGAAAAATCAAGGATACGTCCAAGGCAAGCAAGGTCATAGAGTTGGCCTTGAGAGTTATGATTGTTGTTTTCATACATATGGTGCAATGTGGTGTTATCTATATGTTGTTAGGATTGATTTTTGAGATTTTCGGGCAGGTGGATATGCCCAATTAAAAAGGAAACTCTGTCAAAATATCTGGAATATTCGGGGAGTTAGTCAAATATGAGACTAGGGAATGTGAATAAAGAGCTAAGTCATATTGCGTTGTTTTGTGGCGTGTCCTAACCCTCATTCAAGGACGAGGGATCCTAAGCGGGGGAGAATGTAAGGCCCCAGAAAATTTTGCTAAGGAATTTAAGGTTTCGTGGTGCCGAGGTAGGTTCATGTTTTTGAAAATTTTAGAAAACAAGCTACAGTACAAACATTTTGGGCTGTACAATGTATTTGATAGTTAGAGGTAAATTGTTGCAAAAAAATGGTATTTATGCGGTCCATTTCGCGACAGTAGAACGGTTCCGCAGATCGCATAAGCTTCGGGGAGTGAAGCAGAGAATTGGCAATATTGAAACACCGTTCTGCGGGCCGCGGAATGATTTTTCTGTGGCAAAATTGATTCTGCTATTGTAGAATTGCATCGAAAAATGATTCTGCTATAGCAAAATGGTCACAGACAAATTGTGGTACCACATAATCAATTATGCTTCCCACAAAATAATTCTGCTACCACATAATTGCACCATATAATTGACTTCGGGTGTCATTTTTGGAAATTTTCATATCCGATCCAATTTTGATATAAGGCCAAGGTAAAAATCTGAGTTTTAGAGAAAAGTAAGAGTAATTTAGAGAGAGAAGGAAAAGACCTAGCATTCTAATCACTCATTCTTGCCCCAATCTTCAAGAATCAAGGAACTCAATCACAAGATCTTCATCTAAGAGGTAAGGTTCTTCTCTCTAGCCCTAAATTTCGTGATTTGGACTAAACGTAGGTCATGAGAAGTATGATTCATAGGTGTGGGAGGTACTCTTTGTGCATGAATGTACCCATAAGGGTGGTAGGGAGGTGTTTGAACTAAATTGGGTGAATGATTTGTTGTGGGATGAAATGATTCCACCACAGAAACCTTGTAGTGTAATTATTGGTTATGAGAGTGTTATTTATGCATGTATGTACCAACAAAGATCGTGGGAAGGTCATTGAACTAGTATGGGTGAACTCTTGGTGTTGAATTGGTTGTGGGGTGAATGAAATCTTGTAGAAGAACCTTGTAGTCAAATTTGCACGCCTAGTGTTTGATAAAATGCTCAAGTGAGCTAAAACCATGATATCATCCTAATTTGTGTTCAATTTTGTTATATCTCAAAATAGATTGGGATTGCTAGGATTTTCGGAATATTATAGTAATTAAAGGAAAGCTCAAGAAAGGTATGTTGTCTAAACTTCTCTCCTAGAATTGAATCCTCTGATGTTCCGGTACATCCCGAGTTATTCATTATAAATGTAATATTCCGAATAAGCTTGGTGTTGAAAGGTATATGTTCAAAATATATTTTGGATGCTCTTATCATATGATGTTATCCTTCGGGAACGTGTTCAGAGCATGGGTTGGGTATTAAAATGTTATGACTTCAAGTCGTGTTTCAAGTGACGTCTATATGCCAAATTGTGTAAAAACTCCCAATGTGCTTAAGACTCTTAATTGCTCATAGGTGTATTAAAAGTCGTGATTAGATATTCCTTGTTGTCGATAATCTATAAAGATGTTTGGAAGTAAAAGTAGTGAGTTGGCGATATAAAGTGTGGACACCGTACCAAGAATGAAAGTTATACTTGTGGCCAATGGCGCAAATGAAATGAAATGATAAGTGAAATATTATGATATGAGCCGTGATTCAACTATCCCAAATTGACTCTGAATATAGAATTATCCAAAAGATTATGTACTCAAGTCATGTCCAAATGTGGTTGTTCTAACTAATGCTATGTTTGGTAGGTATTTCTTATATGTTTTGCATTGTTACATATTCATGATTTTAAATTGTGTATTGCCCTTCTGGGGAAAAGTATTTCAAAAGTATTCTATATGTTGATGTTTATGATGATAATCCTTGAACGTAAAGAAATAAAAGTGTGGAATATAACATATGGCCACAGTGCCATGAATGAATAATAGTATGTATGGCTAAAGGAGCAAATAAAATAATGATGTTGTAAGTAGTTGAAAGTACTAATGAAGTGATATATGGTGAGAAAGATTATGAGACGAACGTATGTGTACTTATGTTCCCAATGTATTATAAGCTCCTATGCCCTCATAAGGAGAGGCTACGATGTTCTTAAATATTTTAAATGTTCTTCATGTCAGGTGATCACCCATGGAAAGTACAAGTAAGTGATAGTATGAACATGATATGTGGTCGTTTGCCAAAATAAGAATTATGAGGTATTGTATGTCCCAATGGTTTCAATTATAGTATGTATGCTTCTAAAATAATTAATGTAAATGACTTCAATGTTAAGTCCCCTAGAATCATGAACTTAGCTAATGACCTTAAGATGACAAAGAAGTATATAATGAAGTGGAAAGGAATGTCCTATGCTAAGTGAAGATAAATCTTATGGAAAACGTATTTGGGCCATGTGCCATTGAAATTGACTTATTGATTTACCATACATGTGCTAATATAATGAGGTGTATTTCTCCATGATGAGCATGAATATGAACATGAAGTATTCCAATGGTTCGGGAACTTACGACCTCAAAAGTAGCTCCAGTCATGTCACTTTGGGTTTATATAAGGTCATGTGCATAATGATTCTCTATTTTTACTTAATTATGTTATACCTCCTTTGGGGAGAAAGTTTTGTACGAATTCAATGTGATCAAATTCTTATTCACATATTACGAAATCTTTGAAATTATATTCTTGTTAAGGCCAAAGGTGCCAAAGGGTATGATTTGAAAGGAAATCGTTTGTACAAACTATTATCGTTTGAGAAATCAAATTGTGATATTGTGATTACACCTCTACCCGCATATATTGGGGTGAGGCGGCAGAGCCTCTTTGTGTAGAATTGGTGGTATTGTGGTTACACCTCCACCCGCATACATTAAGGTGAGGCGGTAAGGCCGCTTTGCATAGAGTCTGTGGTATTATTGGTACACCTCTACCCGCATACTTTGGGGGTGAGGCGGCAGAGCCGCTTTGCGCAGGCATTCTGGTATTGTGATTACACCTCCACCTGCATACATTGGGGTGAGGCGGCGGGGTCGCTTTGTGTAGAGTTTGTGGTATTATTGGTACACCTCTACCCGCATACTTTGGGGGTGAGGCGGCTGAGCTGCTCTGCATAGGGATTTTGGTATTGTGATAACACCTCTACCCGCATACATTGGGGTGATGCAGCAGGGCCGCTTTGTGTATAGTTTGTGGTATTATTGGTGCACCTCCACCCGCATACATTGAGGGTGAGTCGGCAGGGCCTCTTTGCGTAGTGTTACAGTATTGTGATTACTCCTCCACCTGCATACATTGGGGTGAGGCGGCGGGACCACTTTGTGTACAGTTTTGGCATTTGATTCCACCTCCACACGCATACATTGGGGTGAGCCGGCAGGGCCGCTCTGTGTGATAGTGGTTACAAAGGATCCACGACTTAAAATTTATAAATGATATTGAAGGCTCTTAATACATTTTGTTGTGGCTTTAACAGCTATCTAAGCCCTTTATATGCTTTCATGATTCGTCATATTCATGTTTTATTTCCAAATTATTAAAGAGGTGTATTGTATATGTAATCTTATGGAAGGACTATGAAATGCGTAGGTGTATAATATGTGAATACTGTGGATGGTCTATGAAACGCACGGTGTAATGCATAGGTGATCCTAAGGACGAACTATGAAACATATAGGTGTAAAGTAAAAGAGGGATATGGATGGTCTAGTGAGACGCATAGTTAACATAAACAATAGGTGTCACTTTCATTGGCCTTGTTTGTATATGTTGTTATGTTATGTATTCTATGTATAGTTCATATGGCTATGTTGATCCTAAAAGAAGTTTTGAATGATGTAAGTATAATAAGACCCAAAATGTGAATATATGGGATATTTCGTAGTCCTTGATGTACTTCGTATACCTCTTGAATTACCATGATTTAATAAGTTGTTATGTTTTCCTTACATGCAAGTACTATTACACATGTACTCACGTCCCTGTAGACATATAAAATTTATTGGGTTTAGTCCATATAATATTTGGATTAAATTCAATTGGGTTAAATAATTAATTTAGACTTTACAAACTAAATTAGTCTATTTTTTATTATTTGCAAGCCCAAGGTCCATTCATCTTAAGGCCCAGACTCATGCCATATGTCAAGTGACATGGCATATGCAGTCAAACTATAAGCCAAAAAAGATGACACCATAGCAGGTGGCATTGGTCAGTGATAGCAGTACACCCTCTCCCCAGTAGATTATGGTGAGCCCGCTACAGTTTCAGTGGGTATTCAAGTCTAGTTGGTTTTATGTACTTAGGTATCTATCGTCATAGAAGCTCAACGTATACTGTAGGTCATGTACTTAAGTTTTGAGTTTCGTCATGTATATATATTCACAGATATGTATGAAGTTATGTACCCATCATGAGAAAAATAATTTATGGGCTATTGAGCCGAATTTATTAAATATGAAAGTCAAGATCTAATTATGTTGTGATAAATCATGCATGAGTTACGATGAGAGGTTGATGTAACGTAGGCTTTCTCGACTGGGTTCACTCGGTTGAGCATCATTCGCGCTCCATGATTTCGGTGCGTGATATTCCTTCCGTGATTTGCTTACCTTTTACACGTTACCTCGTTGTTACTTACAAGACTATGGTGTTACTTAGTACTTGCCCCATTTTTGGCAATTACCAGTCTCTGAATCAAGGGAAATCGGCTTCACTCTTCGATATTTGGACGATACTTCGTTTGTATACATCCATGACAAGGCTATGAGGGTTCGGTTCACCAAGATCTATGGCCAATGTTTGACCTTTGTCAAACTAGGGTTTACCTAGTTTCTTCTCCTAATCCGATTTTAAATTTATTTTGCATGTTCTTCTTTCCTTGTCTATGTCCGATTGACTATATTTCCTTATTTGTGTGTTAATCTTTACTACTATATAAACCTCAATTTCCCCGTTCCCCTCTAAGGCTTAACAATCACTAAAACTACTACTATTCTTTCACTCTCACTTGTTTTACACTACTCTGAGGCTTAATCTCTTGGACGGCTGAAAGCCAAGGCCTCCCGAATTCAATTATTGGACCTTTCTCAGTGTGAGCACTGTCCGAGGTTTATTCGAAACCCTTGTGAACTCTGGCACACTGAGATTCCTGGTTCTACTGCTCATCTTGCTACTGACGAATTGTTCTTCTTAGTTACTTATTTGTCAATTAGTAACTGGTAACTCCTTTGGCCTTTGAAGTTTCATCTTTTGTTTTTGTGAACCAATGTGTTACCCTGCTATCTTTGCCTACAGCCCTATTTGCTTCAAGATTAGTTTGCGATTATGAACTTTTCCTAACACTGTGACTTACCTAATTTTGTAACCTGGATTCTAGATTTCCTAAGCATGTCTTACTGTTTTGTGTATTTTTGGGTACTTATGCCTACTATCTGCTATGATCCTATTTCCCTACCATACTCCAGACTCTTGAGACGAACTAATTCATTGCCCTGAATGTTTTCGTATGCACTGTTTCCCTTAGGTCATTCATGTGTAGTTTGTTATCTTCTTTAATGATCATGTAATTTCTGAATGTTGTCACTGCCTGAATCTCTAAAACAGTATGCCCTACCTTTCTATAATTTCATTGTGTGATCTGCTAAACTCTATGTTTCTAAGTGCTGCCCAAGGTTTTCTAGTGTAAACTTCAATATTTAGCCCTATCATGTATATGATTAATTGGCACTAGGCTTGATAATTACCTATCCTGTTAACCTAGGATTGATACATTCATCTACCATGAATCCTAATGTCTGCTTGTCTTGTTAGCCTGAGATTGACATATTCTTTTACCTACTATGAGTTCTTAGAATCCTTGTTCTACAGTTAGTGTCCATCATGCTAGGTCTCATGATCAACTAAGTATGTTTGTAAAATTATGCTACTAGTATGATTGTTATGCAAAGCTTTCATGCTAAAATCCTCATATGAAGATTGCACTCCACCTTCTTCTTGTCTATGATTCTGCTTGGCTGTCATCTGAAGCTCTTTGAGTTGGTTGTATTTTGAAACACTGTTTGCAGTGGTTTGTTAGTTTATGATATCTTATCTTGTCACTGTTAATCCTGTTTTGCTGGAATTACTTGCCCGTATGTGTCTTTGAAGCCTTTCAACTTAGCGTGTCCATTTCTATTGGTTGAAACTGCAGCTTTTGCAGTTGTAAAAACTAAGTGTTTAAGTTATTCCATGAGTAGCTTTGTTACCTGTATGGCTAACTTGGCATCCATTAGCTTAATTGCTAAAATTTCTTAGGCCTTGTATGCTGGGCCTGCCTTTCGTATTGGGGGTTCAAAGTATAATGCCTGCACCTGGAGTTCGGGCCTATTGTCCACATGAAATTCTAAGCCTATTTGAAGGCCTAGACGTATTACTAGGTTATTCTACATTTGTGTTTGGGCCTGTAATTATTTAAAATGATCTGTAATAGCTTGTAAACCCGAATGATTGGGAAATTAGTGAAAAGGGGGTTGGGGTATTCTAATTCTTACATGAAAGGGTAGAAAACTTGTCGATAAGATTTAATATCCTTGTTTGCTATTTGTTTGACGTGTTTCAATTCTACACACTAATAGAAGTCATGCCTATAGGAAATCACACACTTCACTTAACTTGTCTAATACTTGTACACTATTCAAAGCATGCTAGTTTAAGTGATTGTTATACCTGTTTCCATGTCTATTACTGTGTGCTCTTAGACAACATGTCTATAGGGATCAAACACCTTATTTAATCATTAGACATCATTCCTATTGGATGTAATAATACATGCCTTTGCTAATTCTCATCTGGATACCATGACTATAGGGCTTTAACTAATTAATCAAGCTGTTTCTGTTACTTTCATAATACTACCCCACCTAGTTGACATGCCTATAAGGATAAAGTATTATAAAATCAAGCTCAATTGTCAACTATTAGTAATCCTGCCTAAAGGATACTGTCACTTGCCTAAGAAGCATGTTTATAAAATCAGCGCAGTTAATTCTAAGCTTCAGACAGTTGTGCTTCCTGATTGCACAAACTATTAGAGATCATGCCTATAGGGTCTCCAATACCTTTAATCTTCCAATCAGTTAGTGTAAAGCTGCAGTACTGCCTGTACGATACTGGAAATCAAAAATCACATAGAAACCATGCCTATATGACTCAATGACTCTCATGCTTCTTAATTCTAAAATTGTCTACTACCTAATCTGCCCGCATACATTTATTGCTATATGTGAAGGCTAAATTGAGCCATTTATTATCTTTTTGTGAAGTCCTATATGTTTTGAATGTGCCCCTAGTTTTATTATTTTGAGCATCCTAAGTAGAGTCTAGAACCACCCAAATAGAACGTCCAAAGCCTCCTAGACCATATGCATGGGACGGGTAGTGCACACATAGTACATGCCCTAGAATTGAATTAGAGTGATTTTAGGTAAATAACTTTAATATAGTAATCTGTAGCTTGAGATGATAGTCTATGCCCGCTGAATAATATGAGCAACCCCTACCCTAAGTGAGTTGCGAAGTATTATTTATGTTGCATGTGGTGATCCTTTAGGCTAAAAGACTTATCCCCCCCTCCTTTATATGTTTATTGATCACCCTTAGTCGTTAAATTTAGAATAATTAAGTTGTATCCTGTAACCTGTAAGGACTTGTACTGATTATCTATATAGTTTAATTAGTGTCCGATTTTCCTTACACTAGAGCCTTTACATTCCTTGTATTCCCTCGCTTATATGATCACATAAGACAATTATAATCCAATAATTCCACATAGCATAGACTTCGGCCGGAACCCATAGTTGTGGACCTCGAAGAGTGCCGAATACCTTCTCTTTGCGGTAATTTGAGCTGTTACCCAATCTTTGGTGATGTAGACTAGTCAAACAGAGTTATTTGCAAATAGGTGCCCTAACGCACCTTAAAATCCTTAGGTGGTGACTCTTCTCTTTTAATACCCATTTAAAAGAGATATCACATGTCGAAACTCGCTTTCAAGAGAAAAAGGGGAGCGACAAGGGGTATGAATTATGTTGGTGGTACTTAGTGGGTTATGTGGAATTTAAACATAATTTTGTATGTAAGGAGTCTATATAGGAGGATTTGGTGGGTTTGAAGGGGTTATTGGAGGTATAATCTGCGTGGTAGGGACCAAAGTCAGGGTATTGTTGGCTTGGTGAGTAGTAGAAGGAAAGTGGTCGGGAATTAAATATAGTGAAGGAAAGTGGAGTGGTAGTGGGAGCGTCGTCACGGGCAGATGTGCGAATTCCCGGATGTGTTCTACTTCCTCCCTCAAAGATTCTATCTCCTAGGCCATCATGGCAACATGTTCGTCATTCCTTGTATCGTCCTTCTCTCCTGATCGCCCCGGGCTATCGGCTATTGCTAGAGCGTGTTCGGTCGGGTCATGTCGCAGACATCTTCCCTTTCGATCTTAGGTTGTACGGTGTTTCCGGAAGTTTTGGGTCAACACATACCAACTTTTTCTTTGGGGAATAAAAATAAAGTATGAAAAGAAAAGAAAGAAAAAGAATAGAAGTTAGTTTCAGCATTTGCACAAGTAACAGGTACACAAAGCAATTAGTTCATGTTTAGGAAAACGCGTTCTCCTAAAATTCGTGGGACCTCTCTTTGCCGGAGGTTGGCCTAAGTTGCGAATTTTTGACCAATCATTTGATTTGATACATTCAATCCGAAGAAAATTTTGTTTTCAATCATAGTGTTTGGATTGTAATAAGCAGGAGCAAAGGTTACATCAGTATTTCCAACATTCATTTAATTGCATGGGCTTAAACAAACGTGCCCTTAGGGAAATGAGAAAGTTTGGAATAAAGATACAAAGTGAAAAAAGGGGGAAATCAACCAACTTCTAGTAACCATCCCCAGAATCATTCCCCACCTCCTTTTCTTCTTCTTCTTCTGGTTCTTCCTCCGGATCTTCTTCAAATGCCTCTCCATCATCATTGAACTTAGATCCTTCCTCTGGATCTTTCTCCAATTCTGTCTCGAACTCTCTCTAGATATACTCCACTACTCGGTCATCATCCTCAGTGGGTGACAACATGTGATCAATTGATCCCGGGACTACTTGGCGATGCATGGAGGTAGTCACATGATAGAGTGGAAAGATGTCATGATAGATTTGCAAAGCCGCTACTGCGTCCTCCAGACAGTCTATTCCTTCCCTGCTTAGTTGAGCTAGCTCGTCTTCTTCGTTGATCCAGACATAATATTTCGGAATGCACCACGAGTTTTGACCCATTGCCATTCCGCCTAGCCATGAAAACTTCTACTTGACCTATTCTCCGCTTATGATAGTCAGCATCTCTCTCCACTCTTCATGTCAGTGCGTGGAGACCCAATGTCTCATCCTCTCGTTGTGACTTTGAATCATATTGATGACGCCCACAAAGTAGTCAACTGTGGTCTCCCACTGAAAAAAATGCTTTGTGGCCCAGATTTAAAGAAGCAGGTTACAACCATTGAAGAAATCATATCACCGAGAACATGTGGACAAAGCTCTGAGAATCTCTGCTAACACCATAGGTACCAAAGTGGCTTGGAGGTTGCCTCGGAATGTTGCTAGAACCACGGGTAGCAAGTTGATATTGATACCTCCTCTTCTTTTTGAGAAGACCAGTAGTCCCAGCTGTGCCAAAGAGAAGGTTATGGGTCGGAGACTCTCCTTTTTGCCTGATCATACTGAAATTCTCCCAAGTACCATTCATAGCTTTCACGATGTTGCAAACTTGTCGAACAATTGGTCCAAGCTTATCCATCAATCATCGATGTTTCTGAAATCTCGACTGTTTGCCAGACCTAAAGCATCAAGAAACCTGTAACCGGGCATGGTGACCGGTAGTATTGGTTTCCTCCCTGTAAATGGAAGCTCCATGAAACTAGTAACGTTTTACAACCTTGGTGCTAACTTACAATCAGTAAACTTGAACACCACCTTGGCCGGGTCCCAGAACTCTATCAGCAGGCGAGTAAGCACCTATCAGCTCAGATGTTTAGCAAGGCGGTCAGTGCTCCTAAATATGTCCTGATTTCATCTCTATATTCTCGGTGAATATTCTTCCACTATTTCTTTAGTTTGTGTGGTTCTCCCATCACCATATTGATCTCGGGGATGTTTTGGTTGATTTCCATTTTTGAAGTGGTGTAGAGAAATAGGATTTGATAAGTGTTTGCTATGGATCTTGAGTGTCTCGTCATGATTGGTTCGTCTTTCCACATAAGTTATGTCATTGGGTGCATGACCCGTTGATATTAAGGTGGCTTCCCTAATCGTGTGTCGATGCCAAGGATCGACTCACATATGATTTATGCAATATGATCTATGTCTGCTAGAGTAGAGTGTTTCCTACTTTGATTTGGACTGAAAACTGCGAGAAGTTATGTCAAGTGATCTGACAAATCCATTCTCTAAAACTAAAGAATTTTGAAAGAAGGTTCGGAGGGGCGTAAAAGACAATCCTCGCATTCCATTTTGTGTGACAGTGTATGGCCAAGACTCGATAGGAAGAAGTGTGATGACAGTATATATGAAGCGTTTAACAAATAGTGATATAGCAATAGCAGTTTAAGATAAGCAGACACACATAATAATGAGCAAGTAAGGCAGGTAAGCATATAATTGAAAATTAAACACAGTTGAAGCAATGTACAAACAATCCTAAGTTCTAGGTCTAGTCTAAGTCTGCTAAGGTCAGAACCTAAGTGTGAATTCCCTAGCAGAGTTGCCATGTTGTTGCACCCTATTTTGCACGAGTCAAAATAAGATTCAACTTGTGGTTTCCCTGTTGATGATAAAAGAGAGTCGCCACCTAATATGTAAACGCATATTAAGGTACCTATTTAATTACTAAAGGTCATTTCTTTATTATCCTGCTAACCGGTGAGATTGTGGGTAAGGGTTCTTGTTCTTCTAAGGGGAAGGTACTAGGCACTCCTTAAAATCTACCTGAGGTAGCTCCATAGGACTTAGACTAGATTTAAAAGATTTGTTTTTTATCTTATGATTAACTAGTGTTAAAGGGGTACGAATAACTATATATATCTAAATTAGAACTTTCTATTTGAAAAGAAGATGTGTAGTTTTGAAATGAGAGAAGTTTGTGGAAGAGTCTATATAACTAAAAGAGCTTAAAATACGTGCATGATGTTTGTATTTATGAAACATGTGAGAAAGGACTAAATTATAAAACGCTTTGTGTTTAAAGAATGTGGCTATTTGTGTAACTCTAATGAAATAAGTGTGTTGTAATAAAATGAGTCCAAGATGTACCATAGTTTTCAAATCTCAATTTTTGAAGAAAACATTTAAAAACCCTTTTGCTGGTGGCAGCACTTTGCTTTAGAAAGATTCACTTTTTTAGAAGGCTGATTTTGGATCCATTTTTGGTTTTGTTGAAAAGAGGGGCTATCGTCCTTGCTAAGATATTTTGGTTTCAAAGTGTTCATGAAATGTTAGTAAAACATAAGATATTAATAGCGTGAGTAGCAAATGATTAATGAATGAAAACTACTTACTATTAAGCCTAATGTTTTTTTTAATCCTATGTCCTTTAGAGCTTGCCTAAGTTGCTTACATGATTCAAAAGGTAAACTAAAACATTTAATCAGATATGATAAGTGTAATGTCATATACATGTGATAAATATGAATAACATAATATAATAAAGTAGTAAGGAGTAAGGAAAGACTCTTGTTTGGGACTGGTAGAGTTAGGCCCAACAAACAGTAGGAACAGACAGCAGTGGGCTTCAGACTACCAAGTGCGCATGTACAAGATTTGGGCCTGAGTTCTTTTGAGAATTCGGCAGGCCCAATGGTTATACATGTCCAAACAAAAATAGAAGGTCATTAGATTAATACTCTATGTATACAATCATACATGAAATATATAGGTAAATGACTTGAACAAATTATAACAACCAATAGTAATTTGAATTATGTAAGTTATACTAATATGGGGTCAAATATTATAAAGTGATTCACATTGAAATTCTTTTGTTGTCATTATACACTAAAACTAAAAGGAGTAATGAATATCAATAGATTAGAGGCTAAGGGTAGAGTTCCATTCAAGGCCAAGGCCCTCTTTGGATCACTGATACTTCAAAGTTCCAAAGGGTCTCAAGGCCCAGGGCAGTGCTTGTGTCTACTCCCAAATACCCCTAACTACTCACACTCACTCTTCCCCACAAGTTTAAGTGCCAACGAGGCACTTTAAATGTAAATTCCAACACCACAGTAATACCATATCACATATGTATATACCTTTCCCGTGATGGCTGAAGCAGAACATTATAGGACTACAAGACATCCTATCCATATTGTTATAACCATATTTCAGAGCTAAATGGATGATACACTATGAGTAACATGTTAAGCAAGTTCAAAAGAAGTCAATGTCAGACATACATAGAGGCAAAGATATTATCATATTACTATTAAAGAATCAAACACCTGAGATCATATATCTTAAGGATAGAAAGAGTATATAGTCTAAGTCTGCAACAGTCTATGAACACAGATACATTTTGCCTTAACAACCTTCGTTTATACTAACCAAAGATTGATTTTAGCTTAGGTTTTTCCCCTAGCACACACACAGGTTGACAATCCTAATTGAAACTCCTAAAATTATTAACAAAGATACAGACCAATAGCTTCAATTAAACTTCTAAGGGAGATCAGGAGGAAGCAGGTTAACAATTATAGTTAGAGCTTATAAAGAGTATTAACAACATTATAGGTTAAACACTATAACTGGTACTGAATAAAGAGTGTTAATACAGACACAGATCATCAACTTCAATTAGAAATACATACTAATAGCCTCAGTTAAAAGGCACATGTTGATAACTCCAGTTAGAACATTCAAAGAGTATTGACAGAAATTCGGAATAGTAATCCACAGTTAGGACTCCTACAGGTATTACTAGAGATACCAGACCATAATCAAATTTTCTAAAAGCATTAACATGGTTACAGATTCTCAACCTAGAATAGAACTTCTAGAAGTGTTAACAGGATCACAAATTAGCATAGATGAAATTAGAACTTCTAAAGATATTAACAAGGTCACAGGTTCACAAATTCAATTAAAACTCCTAAAAAGTACTAACAGAATCTAAGGTTGTCATACCTGCTTGACTTTTAAAATCAATGACATAATCACTTCTTTCTAAGAGTTTTAGCTTAACACTAATCTCATTGAGAACAAAGCATGTTGTTATATCCAAGCAGTAGCAACAAGAAATTCTCTTTAGAGTTCATAGGCTAAGTTTAATCCATTTAGGAGAGCTTAGTGAAGTTTCTAAACAGTGTAGGCATGTATGGGATCATGAAGGACAAACAAAGGCATTGAAGAATAAAAATGAGTGCAGGATCAAAAGCACGCACACAAAGAACACTTAGCAGGGGTCATATTATGAAGGTATTACTAACAGTATCACCATATGAGCTTCAGAAAAAGGGTAAGGGTATCATCTCATTGGGGAAACATGTCAAGTGAGTCTAGGGTGGGGCCTCAGATAGTGGAGCTTAGCAGCAGTACTTTAGCTAAACATGTGTGTCATTATAACTCAAATACATCTTATCCATATTTCATGTCTTGAACTAAGAGTAAAAGCAGTCTCAGAACATGCACAAAAGTGGTACAAAGATCCAACTGGCTTAGGACATGATTGTATAAACAATCATGAGTGTAATCAGCTAGTTAACAAAATCACATAGGTATGTCAAATAGATAAAAGAGGTTCAAAGGTCATAAGCTAATGCAATAAAACTATGGTAACAATCTGTTTTTTTAAACTCTAAACAGGTTCATGCTTCATTTAAGTCTAGGTTATTGAGTGAACCATTATAAAATGCAAAATAACATTCAAGATAGATTAGCTTAGCCATAATAATAGTAATAATAGAATGTTAAAGAGGCCTGAAACCAGATATTAGGACATTTAAGAAGTTATTTAGTCTTGCCAAAGTTAACAACAAACAAGAATCATCAGATGCATACTAGAATCAACATATAATTCTAATTTCAACAACTTAAAGAAGTTCATGATCACAAAATCTAATTAATAGTCATTAACAAACACATAAGACAGTTAAATAAACATGAACGCATTATTAATAACATCATTCAACAGAAGTAATAAAGCAGTTCATGTTCAACAACTTAGACTAGTAAAGGAAGACCAAGGTCAAAGTCTACTGACCTCCATTGGAGCAGCAAACAAAACGAATGTTCAAATTGGCTTTTAGGAAGCCAAAACTCAAGATCCCAATTAGTAACAAATTCATAAACAAAAAGAAAAGAAAAGCACAAATTGATCCAGAACTCAGACTTTAATTGAAGCTTCCTAAACAACTATATTGTGTATTATATTCTGAGAAGCTAGATGTAGTTGGTTGGTATATCTTGCTGTGTGTGTTGGTGAAAATATTAAAAGCCCCAATTTATAGTGTTTGTTGAAGACTAAGGTTCACAGATTCAAATCGATAGTGGAAGATGATGAAAGAGAGATGATGATAGCAAGGAGGGTCAAATCAGAGTGAAACAGAGGGAAAATGATGAAGAAGTTTATTTGAGAGGAGGAATCAGCCGTTAAAGGCAAAGAACCATCAGACAAAACCTAAAACCTAGAGGTCACTACGTTTGACCTTTGGGTATAAAATCCTCATGATGAATCTCTGAAGGGGCTCCATGCATTCTCCGATTTCACGGAGCATACGAGGATTTGAACGATTTGAAGTTGCATACTTAAGCTAGGGTTTGAGATTTAGGCATTTTGATATTAAGTGACGAAACGGGGAAGAAATCGGTAGGATGCATGGCTAGGGAGGACAAAAGGGATGATTTGGTTGTTGATTTGTTGATCTTGCACGGATTTGTGAAAGGTCTTATGACTGATGGGGCGAGAGCAGGCGAGGAAGTAGAGAGTAAAAGGGGAAAGGGGGTGGCTGGTTCAAGGGAAGAATGAATTAGGGTTTTGGGGGTAGACTAGGCTTATCACTAGTTTAAAGTGGAAAGGAAAGATCTGGGCTGTTGGATCATTTGATCAATGGCCCTGATAATTCGGGTTTTATAAGATTTTCCTGAGGAATTATGTAAGTCGTTAGATCTATGGATTTTGATGCTGAGAATTAGATCTGGAGGTGTGTTTAAAATTAAAGAAAATTGGAGTTAAAACGTGGGTCTTTGATCAAACAGCTGGCAGGTTCTAATTTTTCTAATGGTGATAGCAAGGATCGCCAATTTAGAATGAAGGGGCTATATGGATTGAGTATTTCGGACATGGGCTAAAATTAATTTTAAAGATGGCCACTTTGTGTTTTATTAAAGCATCGCAATTATAGCCTTTAGACTTTTAATCCCTTTTGAAATTGAATTAAATAAATTTAATTATTTTCAATAAAATATAGTAAATTTATAATTATCAAATGTATTACAAATTATTGTATTTAATTATTCATAAAATACTTTGTTTTTGTTAAACTAGAACACTAGTTTTTAATTATTAGCCTAGTAATCCGATTATATAGAAATTCAGGATTAATCATTAAATTAATTATAAAGCCTATGTGATGTATATAGAAGTTATTTTAATAATCTTACAATAGTAAGCATAGAATAATTATAACATTGAATTGTCAATTTCAAAATTTCTAATACTAAATTAATCTTATAAAATTAGGTGTATTGATTGAAAACATTTTAAAAATATTCATTATAAATTATTAAATATAAATAAATAAATTTTAAAAGGGTTGGGGGGGGGGTCAAAATTGGCTGTCAACACCAGTTGCTCCAGCTTAGGAGCAGGTACCAGATGTGGTCGAGTCGGTGGGACCAGCTCAGGCACCAGCTATGCCCATTGTGATTCCAAACCTTCAGGAGGTTTTGGCCCAGATATTGACTATGTGCACTAGCCTTGCTCAAGCGGTTTCAGTTTCGACCGTACTAGCCACTTCTCAAGCCGAGAAAGGTGCTCAGATTCCTACCGCCCGTACCTCAGGGCAGGTAGTTGAGGGACATCAGACACAGGGGGTATTGCCAGCCTAACCGATTGCAGTTGCTCGGGCCCAGGTTGGTCCACCTATGACTGACGAGGAGCAGGAGAGGCTAGACAGGTGCCTGTGGATCCTTTGCATGGTGGGTATTTTGGAGACTAGTGGAGTCTCATTTACTACTTTTCAGTTGTTGGGGGCAACCTTCAGATTGTGGAAGGCCTATGAGTTGAGCAGTTCAGTCGGGTTGCACCACTTACGTGGCATGAGTTCCCAGTTCTCTTCTTAGAGAAGTTTGTTCCATAAACCCGTATGGAGGAGTTGCGTAAGTAGTTTGAGCGGCTACATAGGAGGGTATGTCTGTGACCCAATATGAGATGAGATATTCAGAGTTGGCTCGTCATGCGGTATGGTTAGTTTCCACTGAGAGGTAGAGGATTAGGAGGTTCATTGATGGCCTCAACTATGGACTGTGTTTCATCATGACTCAGGAGATTGCATTAAGTGCGAGGTTTGATGAGATGGTTGATATTGCTAGATGCCTAGAGCAGGTTCATAGTTAGGAGCGTGAGGAGAGGGAGACCAAGAGGCCTCGTGGTTTGGTGGTTTCAATTGTGTCTCATCTGGAGGACAGTCCCACCACAGCAAGAGTCGTTCTTATATGACCGCTTAAATGGCTCGTCCGATTCATCGTGGTGCATCAGCTGGCCATGGTTCAAACAGTGTTTTTCTGGGTCAGTCATCTCTTAGTGTCCTCCCAGCTCAGAGTTCATCTCGTTCTCAATCAATTGAGGGTTCATCTATACCAGGTCCTTCTAGTAGTTATTCTGGTTCTCGCGGTCCGATTCAGTCCCCGCTGCCATTGGCGGATCATAATTGCTTTGAATGTGGAGAGTTTGGTCATATGAAGAGGTATTGTCCCCGTCGTTTGGGAGGTCCAATTCAGTAGAGGGGTCAGGCTATGATTTCCACACCAGTTACTTCACCACTCGCTCAGCCTGCTCGGGGTGGGGCATAGGCAGCTAGAGGTCGCCCTAGAGGGGGAGGCCGATCAAGTGGTGGTCAGGCTCGATGCTATACTTTTCTCACCAGGATAGAGGCCGTTGCTTCAGACGCAGTGATCACATGTATTGTTTCAGTGTGCCACATGGATGCTTCCATATTATTTTACCCTTATTCCACTTATTCATATGTATCATCGTATTTTGCTCGTAATTTGGATAAGCCGCGTGATTCCTTAGTTACACATGTTCATGTGTCTACGTCGGTGGGTGATTCTATTATTGTGGACCGTGTATATCGATTGTGTGTGGTAACTATTGGGGGTTTGGAGATGAGAGAGGATCTCTTATTACTTAGTATGATTGATTTTGGCGTGATTCTAGGCATGGATTGGTTGTCCCTATGTCATGCTATTGTGGATTGTCACGCTAAGACCGTGGCATTAGAGATGCCAGGATTGCCTAGGATTTAGTGGAGAGGTTCTCTGGACTATGTTCCTAGTAGGGTGATCTCATATTCGAAGGCCCAATGGATGGTTAGGAAGGTTTGACTGGCATATTTGGCTTTTGTGAGGGATGTTGGTGCTGATACTCCTACTATTGAGTCCATTCCGGCAGTGAGAGACTTTTCGGATGCGTTTCTTGCAGACTTGCCGGGCTTGCCACCCGACAGGGACATTGACATTGATTTATGTATTGACTTGGTACCAGGCACTCAGCCCATTTCTATTCTTCCATATCGTATGGCACCAGCAGAGTTGGAGGAATTAAATGAGCAACTTGAAGAGCTTCTTGATAAAGGGTTCATTAGGCCTAGTGTGTCGCCTTGGGGTGTACTGGTTCTGTTTGTGAAGAAGAAGGATGGTACTATGCGGATGTGCATTGATTATAGGCAGTTGAATAAAGTTACAATTAAGAACAAGTATCCTTTATCGCGCATTGATGACTTATTTGATCAGCTTTAAGGAGCTAGAGTGTTCTCTAAGATTGATTTGAGGTCTGGGTATCACCAGTTGAAGATTCGGGAATCTAATATTCTGAAGATGGCATACATGACCCTCTATGGTCGCTACTAGTTCCTTGTGATGTCTTTTGGGCTGACCGATGCCCTAACAACATTCATGCATCTGATTAATAGTGTATTCCATCCATATCTCTATTCATTTGTCATAGTATTCATTGATGATATACTAGTGTACCCTAGCAGCCAAGAGGAGCATTCGTAGCATCTGAGGATTGTACTACAGACGTTGAGGGAGTAGAAGCTTTATGCTAAATTCTCTAAGTGTGAGTTTTGGCTCGATTTTGTGGCATTCTTGGGGCACGTGGTGTCTAGTGAGGGAATCAAGGTAGATTCGAAAAAGATTAAGGCAGTTCGGAGTTGGCCTAGACCGTCTACAGCTATTCAGATTCAGAGTTTACTTGGCTTGGCCGGATATTATCTCCGCTTGGTAGAGGGTTTCTCGTCCATTGTTGCACCTTTGACTAGATTGACCCAAAATGGTTCCCCATTTAGGTGGTCTGATGAATGTGAGGAGAGCTTTCAGAAGCTCATGACTACCTTGACCACATCTCCGGTTCTAGTTTTGCCTTTAACCTCAGGTTCATATACGGTGTATGTGAAGCTTCTCGGATTGCTATTGGGTGTGTCTTGATGCAGGAGCGTATAGCGATTGCTTATGCACCACATCAGTTGAAGTCCCATGAGAAGAACTACCTTATTCATGATTTAGAGTTGGCAGCCATTGTCCATGCATTAAAGATTTGGAGGCATTATCTCTATGGCGTGTCTTGTGAGGTATTTACATCGGAGTCAACAACACTTGTTCAAGCAAAATGATCTAAATTTGATGTAGCAGAGATGGTTGGAGTAGTTAAAAGAGTAAGATATTACCATTTTGTATCATCACGCGAAGGCTAATGTGGTGGCCGATGCCTTGAGTAGAAAGGCGGTGAGCATGGGTAGCTTTGCATATATTTCTGTTGGTAAGAGACCACTTGCATCAGACGTTCAGGCCTTGGCCAACCAGTTCGTGAGGTTATATGTTTCAGAGCCTAGTCGGGTTCTAGCTTGCATGGTTTCTCGGTTTTCCTTATTTGAGCGCATTAGAGAGCGTCAGTATGATGAACCCCATTTGCTTGTCCTTATGGACATAATACAACACGATGATGCAATGGAGGTTTCTATTGGAGATGGTGGGGTGTTGCGGAAGCAAGGACAGATTTGTGTGCCCAATGTGGATGGGTTACATGAGTTGATTCTTCAGGAGGCCCACAGTTCGCGGTGTTCTATTCATTGAGTTCCGCAAAGATGTATCAGGACTTGAGGCAGCACTATTGGTGGAGAATATTGAAGAAAGATATAGTGGATTTTGTAGCACGGTGCTTAAACTGTCAGCAGGTGAAGTACGAGAATCAGAGGCCGGGCGGTTTGCTTCAGAGGCTTGAGTTTCCTGAGTAGAAATGGGAGCGTATTTTCATGGACTTCGTTGTTGGGCTTCCACGAACCTTGAAAAAGTTTGATGCTATTATGGTGATTGTGGACCGGTTGACTAAGTCCGCGCATTTTATTCCAGTGGTGACTACCTATTCTTTGGAATGGTTAGTTAAGATCTATATCCGCGAGATTGTTCTCCTTCACGATGTACCAGTGTCCATTATTTTTTATCGGGGCACGCAGTTCACATTACATTTTTGGAGAGCTGTGTAGCGAGAGTTAGGCACTCGGGTTGAGTTGAGTAACATTCCACCCTCATACGGATGGACAATTCGAGCGCACCATTCAAATATTGGAGGACATGCTACGCGCTTGGGTTATGGATTTTGGGGGTTTTGGGGATCAGTTTCTACCGCTTTCAAAGTTTGCCTATAGCAACAACTACCAATCGAGTATTCAGATGGCTCCTTATGAGGCCTTATATGGTAGGCGGTATCGATCTTCAGTTGGGTGGCTTGATTCGGGGGAGGCCAGGCTGTTGGGCAAGGATCTGGTTCAGGATGCCTTAGAGAAGGACAAGTTGATTCAGTATTGGCTTAGCACGACACAATCTAGACAGAAGAGTTACGCCGATTGGACCTCCAATTGGGTGGTTTGATTCGGGGGAGGCCAGGTTGTTGGGCATGGATCTGGTTTAGGATACCTTGGAGAAGGACAGGTTGATTCAGGATCAGCTTAGCACAGCACAATCTAGACAGTAGAGTTACACCGATTGGAAGGTTCGTGACGTTGTCTATTAGGGTGGGAGAGATGGTATTACTCTGAGTTTTGCCCATGAAGGGTGTTATGAGATTCAGAAGAAGAGAAACCTGAGCCCTAAGTATATTAGCCCTTTTGAGGTGCTTGAGAGGATTAGAGAGGTGGTGTACATGCTTGCATTGCCACCTAGTCTATCGAGTGTTCACCCAGTGTTTCATGTTTTAATGCTTCGGAAGTATTATAGTAATCTGTCTTATGTTTTGGACTTTAACACAGTTCAGTTAGATAGAGATTTGACTTATGATGTGGAGTCGGTGGCCATTTTGGTTCGGTAGGTTCCAAAGGTTGAGATCAAAGAATATAGATTCAGGGAAAGTTTAGTGGAGAGGCCAGCCAGCTGAGGAGGATACTTAAGAGACCGAGCGGGAGATGCGGAGCATCTATCCACACTTATTTGAGACTCCAGGTATGATTCTAGACCCATTCGAGAACGAACGTTTGTTTAAGAGGGGGAGAATATAATGACCTAGCCAATCGTTTTGAGTATTGCAGCCGCATTCCCACATTTATTGCTTATTCTATGTTCATTTGTGGTTATGTGGATTTCTGGGGTGGTTGGTTTGGTTCCATAGATAATTCGAAATGAATTGAGACACTTAGTCCCAAGGTTGGAAGCCTAAGTTGAAAAAGTTGATCAGATATCGACTTGTGTGTATACGACTTTGGAATGGAGTTTTTATGGTACCGATAGCTTCGTATGGTGATTTTGGACTTAGAAGTATGTCCGGATATTGATTTGGAGGTCAGTAGGTCGTTTTGTCTTAAATTGGCAAAAGTTGGAAAGTTGAAGGCTTGGAAAGTTGAGAAGTTTGACCGAGAGTTGATTTTGTTGATGGCGGGCTCGGATTTTAGTTTTAGGAGTTGGAATTGGTCCATTGTGTCATTTATGACTTGTGCGCAAAATTTGAGGTCAATCAGAGTTGGTTTGGTGTGTTTCGACATTAGTTTTATAAAATGGGAGGTCAATAGTTTATTAGGCTTGAATTATTGCATAATTCGTGTTTTCAATGTTGTTTGATGTGACTTGAAGCTTCGACCAAGTTCGTGTCGTGTTTTAGGACCTGTTGGTATGTTTGGATAGGGTCCCGAGGGCCTCGAGTGTGATTCAGATCATGTTCGACTCATATTTGGACTTGTTGAACTGCTAAAATGGTTGTATCTGGTTTCCTTATTCGCGTTCATGGGAGAGGTCTTGCGATTGTGAAGTGTACTTGGGTGACCGGTGAAGTGTTTTCATCCCGTTCGCGAGAAGATGAGCGCGTTCGTGAAGCTCTAGTGGGTCTCTGCATTGCGATCGCGAGAAGGGACTCGCGTTCACGTAGAAGGATGAGGATGGTTGGGCACCAGACATGTAAGCCTTCGTATTCGTGTAGGCATTAGACCAATGGTCGTCGCATTCGCAGGTGAGGACTCGCATTCGCGTAAGAGGAATTGGCAGCTGGGATTTTTGTGCTTCGCGAACGCGAGGCTATTTGCGTGTTCGCAAAGAAGAGCAACTGGGCAGACTATTTAAAAATCCCAAATTATGGGTTAGATTATTATTTCATATTTTGACTTGGGGAGTTCGGCTAGGGGCGATTCTTGTGAGGAATTTCACTGCAAATCAAGAGGTAAGCTATGTTTGATCACTTTTGTCCAATAATTCTGAATACCCATTGATTGCTACACCTAGATTATGTATTTTTAAGGTGAAATGTGGAGGATTTTGGACTAGGGGTTTTTTTTCTTCCAAAATCCACTAGGCATGGTGCCTAGGGTTAATTTTCATAAATATAAACAAGAGTAGTACAACACGGGAGGGGGACATAAACCTTACCTCCGAAAAGATGACGGAAATGCAATTGGTTATCCAAACATGACAACCAAGTGATTCCTGAAAACTATGTGGAGTTAGACATGTAGTGTCACGACCCGAAAGTTTCCATCGACGGGACCGTGATGGCGCCTAACAATTCAATTGCTAGGCAAGCCAACGTAGAGAATCATTAACCAATTCCTTATTCCCATTCAGTAATTAATAATAATTAACTAAGATGAAATATATTAAGTGCAGAATATCATAAAACTGTATTAATTACTACCACCTGGATCTGGAGTCACAATTCACGAGCATTCTAGAATTTTTTACAAGTATTAGTCTGAAATAAATACAACTGTCTGAACGAAAGAAACAGTAGAATAGAAAGGATAGACGGGGACTTCAAGGTCTGCGAATCCCGACAGATCTACCTTGAGTCTCCAGACAGCAGACCAATAGCAAAATCTCGATCAACCCGAGTCGGTATCACAATCTGCACAGAAAGTACAGAGTACAGTATCAGTACAACCGACCCCATGTACTGGTAAGTGTCGAGCCTAACCTCGACGAAGTAGTGACGAGGCTAAGGCAAGGAACCTACAAATCAACCTGTACAATTTAACAGTGTATATACAAATAATAGAAATGAAGAACTAAACGGGAAATGTCGGGAGGAGAAACATACTGAGGGGAATACAAGATAAGGGACTACAACAGAATGATCACCGGAGCAGTCAATATACCATGAATCAACAGGAATAGTGAATACAGTAAGGAAAAATACACGGCATCACCTTTCGTGATTTTACTCTTAATCTCACCATAAAAATCAATAGAAACGGCACAACATCACCCTCCATGCATTAACTCTCATATCATGGCACAACATTACCCTTCGTGCATTAACACTCACAATATGGCACGGCATCACCCTTCGTGCATTAACACTCACAATATGGCACGGCATCACCCTTCGTGCATTAACACTCACAATATGGCACGGCATCACCCTTCGTGCATTAACACTCACAATATGGCACGGCATCACCCTTCGTGCATTAACACTCACAATATGGCACGGCATCACCCTTCGTGCATTAACACTCACAATATGGCACGGCATCACCCTTCGTGCATTAACACTCACAATATGGCACGGCATCACCCTTCGTGCATTAACACTCACAATATGGCACGGCATCACCCTTCGTGCATTAACACTCACAATATGGCACGGCATCACCCTTCGTGCATTAACACTCACAATATGGCACGGCATCACCCTTCGTGCATTAACACTCACAATATGGCACGGCATCACCCTTCGTGCATTAACACTCACAATATGGCACGGCATCACCCTTCGTGCATTAACACTCACAATATGGCACGGCATCACCCTTCGTGCATTAACACTCACAATATGGCACGGCATCACCCTTCGTGCATTAACACTCACAATATGGCACGGCATCACCCTTCGTGCATTAACACTCACAATATGGCACGGCATCACCCTTCGTGCATTAACACTCACAATATGGCACGGCATCACCCTTCGTGCATTAACACTCACAATATGGCACGGCATCACCCTTCGTGCATTAACACTCACAATATGGCACGACATCACCCTTCGTGCATTAATACTCACAATATGGCACGACATCACCCTTCGTGCATTAACACTCATAATATGGCACGACATCACCCTTCTTGCATTAATACTCTCCCTTACCATAATGCAATGCATAAATAATAACAGGGAGATAGAATAACAAGTACAAACCTTGCTTCAACATTTGGTTCCATAACATCAATCTCAACTTTAAAATAAAAACTCAATTATCACTAGAAAATCCGTAAACATGATAATGACGATCCATTTAACAACACTAGTATAACACATAGCAATTAGGCATAGAAATGAGACAACATAAGAAAACGGAAGAAACATGGAAAAACAAGTAAATTGGCGGCGCATAAGTACTCATCACCTCACATATACGCCGCTCACATGAATTTCACTTAGCAAGTAATCTAAGGTTCCTAATTCCCTCAAGTCAGGGTTAGACACAACACTTACCTTGCTCCGAAGGCCACTTAATTCTCAATCACATCTTTTCCTTTGGAATTCACCTCCAAACCACTCGTATCTATTCACAAATGACTCAATAATATCCAATATTGCTAAAGGAATCAATTACATTGCATAAATTTTGATTTTCCTAAATTGTCCTCCAAAAAGTCGAAAATCGACCCCGGGCCTGCTTGGTCAAAAGAAGTTCGGACCAAAATCCATTTACCCATTCACCCCCGAGCCCGAATATATAATTGGTTTTGGAATCCGAGCTCAAATTGAGGTCTAAATCCCTAAATTTCCGAAATCCCTAGTTTCTACCCAAAATCCCTAATTCTACCATGAAAACCTCAGATATTTGATTGAAATCTTGTAAAATGTAGTGAAAGATTGAAAGAAACTAGTTTAGAACCACTTAGCTATAATTTGGGGAAATGGTCTTTGGAAAATTACCTCTTGTGTTTTAGGTCTTGAAAATTTGGGAAATGAATGAAAATTCCCATCCAAAAGTCATTTTGTTCAGCTACAGACGTTGCATTTGCGACCTGACGCAAATGCGAAGCTCGCAATTGCGAAGGGGCTATCTCAATTGTGAAGCCTTCACAATCCTGCTGCCCTTCGCAAATGCGAGGAAAGTGGCGCAATTGTAATCACTGACCTCGTAAATGCGGATAAAAGATCACATTTGCGATCCATACCCCTCCCAGACTCCCTTCGCAAATGCGAAGAAAAGTTCGCAATTGCGAGCAGAGGCTGGCCCAGCTTCTCTTCGCATTTGCGATGAGAAGTTCGCAAATGCGACCTCAACAGTGATCGCAAATGCCAACCCTGACCTCGCATTTGCGAGGTCTGAGGCCTGCAACACAGCTGAAGCACACCAGCTGTTTTTCTAAGTTCAAATCAATCCATAGCCTATCCAAAACTCACCCTAGCCCTCGGAGCTCCAAACCAAACATGCACGCAAGTCTAAAAATATCATACAAACTTGCTCGCACGATCAAATCGCCAAAATAACACCTAAAACTACGAATTTAGTACCAAATAAAATGAAATCCTCAAGAACACTTCAAAATTTCTATTTTCTCAACTGGACGTCCGAATCACGTCAAATCAACTCCGTTTCTCACCAAATCTCACAGACAAGTCTTAAATATCATAATGAACCTGTACCAGGCTCCAAAAGCAAAATACGGAGCCGATACTAACATTGCCTAATGTCAATCAATTCTTAAAAACAAATAATTTTCAGACTTTTAATTTTCATCAAAAATTCATAACTTAAGCTAGGGACCTCTAAATTAAATTCCGGGTATACGCCCAAGTCCCATAATTCGATACGGACCTGCCGGGACCTGTCAAAGCACGGATCCTGGCCCGTTTACCAAAAATGTTGACCTAAGTCAACTAAAATTAATTTTTAAGGTAAACATTCTTATTTTTATTAGTTTTCAACATAAAAGATTTCCGGAAAACTGCCAGGATTATGCATGCAAATCGACGAGGGTAAAAATGAGATTTTTTCGGCTTAAGAGCGCAGATTCGAGTTCTAAAACATAAGATGACCTTTTGGGTCATCATATTCTCCACCTCTAAAACAACCGTTCATCCTCGAACGGATATAGAAAAGTACCTGGGTTGGTGAAAAGGTGGGGATATCTACTCCGCACATCGGACTCGGACTCCCAAGTAGCTACCTCAATAGGTTGACCTCTCCACTGCACTCGAACTGAAGGGTAACTCTTTGATCTCAATTGGCGAACTTGCCGGGCTAGAATTGCCACCGGCTCCTCCTCGTAAGTCAGATCCTTGTCCAACTGGATATAGCTTAAATCTGACACATGGGACGGATCGCCGTGATACTTTCATAGCATGGACACATGGAATACCGGATGAACAACTGCTAAACTAGGTGGAAACGCAAGCCTGTAAGCCACTTCTCCCACTCTATCTAGAATCTCGAAAGGTTCGGTATACCTAGGGCTCAACTTTCCCTTCATTCTGAACCTTATTACACCCTTCATGGGTGATACCCGTAGTAACACTCTCTCTCTGACCATAAAGGCAACATCACGAACTCTACGGTCGGCATAACTCTTTTGCTTGGACTGAGCTGTGCGAAGTCGATCCTATATAATCTTGACCTTGTCCAAGGCCTCCTGAACTAAATCTGTACCAATAACCGAGCCTCCCCTGGCTCAAACCACCCAACTGGTGACCTGCACCGTCTACCATATAATGTCTCATAGGTAGCCATCTGAATGCTCGACTGGTAGCTGTTATTGTAGGCAAACTCCGCTAACGGCAACAACTGATCCCAAGAATCTCCAAAGTCTATAACACAAGCGCAGAGCATATCTTCCAATACCTGAATAGTGTGCTCTGACTGTCCGTCTGTCTGTGGATGAAATGATGTACTCAACTCCACCCGCATGCCTAACTCATGCTGTACAACCCTCCAGAAATGTGAGGTAAACTACGTACCTCGATCTGAACTAATAGACACGGGCACACCGTGAAGGCGGACAATCTCACGAATTTAAATTTCAGCTAACCTCTCCGAAGAATAGGTAACTGCCACTGGAATAAAATGTGTTGACTTGGTCAACCTGTCCACAATGACCCAAACTGCGTCAAAGTTTCTCTGAGTCCGTGGGAGCCCAACAACAAAATCCATAGTGATACGCTCCCACTTCCACTCAGGTATTTCTAACTTCTGAAGCAAACCACCAGTTTTCTGATGCTCGTACTTAACTTGCTGACAATTCAGACACCGAGCTACATATGCAACTATATCCTTTTTCATTCTCCTCCATCAATAATGTTGCCACAAATCTTGATATATTTTGGCGGTACCTGGATGAATAGAATACCCAGAACTGTGTGCTTCTTCAAGAATTAATTCACGAAGCCCATCCACATTAGGCACACAAATATGACCCTGCATTCGCAGAACCCCATCTTCCCCCCACAACAACCAGTTTAGCATCACCGTGCCGCACCGTGTCTTTAAGGACAAGTAAATGAGGATCATCATACTGCCTCTCTGATGCGCTCATATAAAGAAGACCGAATGACTGTGCAAGCTAGAACCCGACTGGGTTCAGAATCATCTAACCTCAGGAACTGATTAGCCAAAGTCTGAACATCTGCAGCTAATGATCTCTCATCAACCGGAATATACGCAAGAGTACCCATACTCACAGCCTTTCTACTCAAAGCATCGGCCACCACATTGGCCTTTCCGGGGGGATACAAAATGGTGATATCATAGTCTTTCAACAAATCCAACCATCTTCTCTGCCTCAAATTAAGGTCTTTTTGTTTGAACAGATACTGGAGGCTGCGATGATCAGTAAATACCTCACACAAGACACCGTAGAGGTAATGCCTCTAAATCTTCAGCGCATGAACAATGGCTACAAATTCTAAGTCATGAACATGATAATTCTTCTCGTGAACTTTCAACTGCCGCGACGCATATGCAATTACCTTGCCATCTTGCATTACTATTGCACTAAGCCCAATGTGAGATGCGTCATAATATACCATATATGATCCTGAACCTGTGGGTAATACCAACACTGGCGTCGTAGTCAAAGCGATTTGAGCTTTCGAAAGCTCAACTCACACTCGTCCAACCATCTGAATGGGATACTTTTCTGGGTCAATCTGGTCAATGGGCTTGCTATATATGAAAACCCTTCCACGAACCGACGATAATAACCTGCTAAACCCAGGAAACTCCATATCTCTGTAACTGAAGTAGGTCTAGGCCAATTCTGAACAGCCTCTATCTTCTTAGGATCCACCTTTATGCCTTCTGCCGATACTACATGCCCCAAAAAGGCAACTGAGTCTAACCAAAACTCATATTTTGAAAACTCGGCATATAACTGATTATTCTTCAAAGTATGAAGCACACTTCGAAGATGCTGCTCATGCTCCTCTCGACTGCTGGAGTACATTCAGATATCATCAATGAATACAACCACAAAAAAGTCCAAATAAGGCTTGAACACCCGATTAATCAAATCCATAAATGTTGTTGGGGGCATTTGTCAACCCAAATGACATCACTAAGAATTCGTAATGCCCATACCGAGTTCGACAAGCTGTTTTAGGGATATTTGATGTCCTAATCTTTAACTGATGGCAACCAGACCTCAAATCAATCTTCAAAAATACCTTGGCACCCTGAAGCTGGTCAAATAAGTCATCAATTCTTGGCAACGAATATTTATTTTTGATAGTGGCCTTGTTCAACTACCGATAATCTATACACATCCGCATAGATCCATCTTTCTTCTTTACAAATAATACCGGTGCACCCCAGGGGGAGACACTTGGTCTAATGAATCCTTGATCAAGCATGTCTTGTAACTGCTCTTTCAATTCTTTTAACTTTGGCGGGGCCATACGGTATGGTGGAATAGAAATGGGCGGAGTGCCCGGAGCCAAATCAATACAGAAGTCAATATCTCTGTCGGGTGGCATCCCCGGAAAATCTATAGGAAATACTTCTGGAAATTCACGAACAACTGGTACTGCGTCCATAGAAGGGACATCCGCACTAGGATTGCGAATATAAGCCAAATAGGCTAGACATCCTTTTTCTACCATATGCCGAGCTTTCATATAAGAAATAACCCTGCTGGCAGAATGACCAAGATTCCCTCTCCACTCTAATTAAGGCAACCCCTGCAAGGCTAAGGTCACCGTCTTGGCATGGCAATCTAATATAGCATGATAAGGTGACAGCCAATCCATACCCAGTATGACATCAAAATCAACCATGTCAAGAAGTAGAAAATCTACACGAGTCTCAAGACTCCCAATGGTGACCACACATGAACTATAAACGCGATCTACAACAATAGCATCTCCCACTGATGTGGACACATACACAGGAGCACTCAAATAATCATGGGGCACAACCAAATAGGAAGCAAAATAGGATGACACATAAGAGTAAGTAGATCTCGGATCAAATAGAACTGAAGCATCTCTANGAGGCAACCCTTGCAAGGCTAAGGTCACCGTCTTGGCATGACAATCTAATATAGCATGATAAGGTGACAGCCAATCCATACCCAGTATGACATCAAAATCAACCATGTCAAGAAGTAGAAAATCTACACGAGTCTCAAGACTCCCAATGGTGACCACACATGAACTATAAACGCGATCTACAACAATAGCATCTCCCACTGATGTGGACACATACACAGGAGCACTCAAATAATCATGGGGCACAACCAAATAGGAAGCAAAATAGGATGACACATAAGAGTAAGTAGATCTCGGATCAAATAGAACTGAAGCATCTCTACTGCAAACTAAACCAGTACCTGTGATAACAGCGTCAGATGACTCAGCCTCAAGTCTAGCTGGGAAAACATAACACCAGGGCTGGGCCCCACCACCCTGAACTACGTCCCTGGGACAGCCTCTACCTGGCTGGTCTCCACCTCTAACGGCCTGACCTCCACTTCTAACTGTCTGGCCCCTACCTCTGGCTGCCTGACCCCTGCCTCTGGCTGACTGAGAAGGTGGTATAACAACTGGTGCCGGAACCATGGCACGAGAACTCTGATGCCGTGAGCTGCCCGTTGCCCGAGGGAAATATCTAGCAATGTGCCTCGGATCACCACAAGTATAACATAACCTCGACTGCTGTGACTGCTGACCCTGAAACTGACTCTGTCGACCCGAATAACCACCCTGATAACTCTGGAGTGGAGGTGCAGTAATAGGAGCTGGTGGTACACTGTAGGCTAGCTGGTCAGAATAATTCATATGAGGGCCACGACCACCTGAGGCACCGTGGGATTCCCGAAGCACTGAATGAAATGGCCTAGGATGATGGCCTCTACCAAAAGTACTCCTGCCTCTAGATGAGGCACCGCTGAACTCACCGGAATGACGAGGTCACTTGTCAGACCCCTGACCTGCCTGAGTAAGAATTATTTCGACCCGTCTGGCGACATTAGCAGCCGCCTGAAAAGAAATCTCACTCCCAGTCTCCTTAGCCATCTACAATCTGATAGGCTGAGCAAGTCCATCAATAAACCTCCTCACCCTCTCTCTCTCGGTTGGAAGCAGAAGAATGGAATGACGGGCCAAATCCAAAAAACGGGTCTCATACTGAGTAACAGTCATACTGCCTTGCTGGAGATGCTCAAACTGACGGCAACGCTCCTCTCTCAATGTGATAGGCATAAACTTCGCTATGAAGAGCTGGGAGAATTGGTCCCAAGTAAGAGCAGGCGACCCAGCTGGTCTGGTCAACAAGTAATCTCTCCACCATTCTTGGCGGAACCAATCATCTATAATGCAGCAAAATCGACCCCATTGGTCTCCATTATACCTATGTTTCGTAGAATCTCGTGACAACTGTCAAGATATTCCTGGGGATCCTCTGAAGGAGCACCACTGAATTGAATAGGAAAGAGCTCAGTAAACCTGTCCAATCTCCAAAAAGCCTCAGAAGACATGGCTAGCCCATCTCCGACCTATGCCGCAATAACCGGCTAAACTAATCCGACTGGTTGAGCGGCTGGAGCCTGATACTGGGGAGTTATCTACTCTGGAGCGGGAGTGATAGGAGTTTGGGCTCCTCCTTCATCCTGAGAGAGTGCTGGTGCCATGGGAAATAGGCTAGTATGGGACACACTCTCCATAAGCCCCACCAAATGGACCAAAGCGTCCTGAAGTACTGGGGTAGCAATGAACCCCTCCGGAACCTGAGCTGGTCCGGTAGGAACAGTCTGGGCTGAAACCTCCTCGTCAAGCTCTATCTGAGGCTCCACTGCTGGGGCTGTTACTCGGGCTCTAGGCTGAGCCCTGCCCCTGCCACGGCCTCGGTCTCAACCTCTGCCCCGTGTAGGAGCTGCCACTGGAGGCTCTGGCTGCTGCTCAGCTGAAGAAGCGAAATGTGTTCTCTCCATCTACGAGAGAATAAGAGTTCAATAAGTATTGAGAAAGAAAAATCGCACGAAAAAGAAGAATAGAAGTGAAACTTGTTCCTAAACTTCATAGCCGCTGGAAGATAAGCACAGTCGTCTCTGTACCGATCCTCCAGACTCTACTAAGCTTGCTCGTGAATCGTGAGACCTAGGAAACCTAGTACTCTGATACGAATTGTCACGACCCAAAATTTCCCAACAATGGGACCGTGATGGCGCCTAATATTTTATTTGCTAGGCAAGCCAACGTTAGAGAATCATTTCACTATCTGAATGAAAGAAACAATAAAATAGAAAAGATAGACGGGGACTTCAAGGTCTACGAATGCCGACAGATCTACCTTGAGTCTCCAGACAGCAGACCAATAACCAAATCTTGATCAACCTGAGCCGGTATCAAAATCTGCACAGAAAGTGTAGAGTGCAGTATCAGAACAACCGACCCCATGTACTGGTAAGTGTCGAGCCTAACCTCGATGAAGTAGTGATGAGGCTAAGGCAAGGCACCTACAAATCAACCTATATAATTTAACAGTGTATATACAAATAACAGAACTGAAGAGCTAAACGGGAAATATCGGGAGGGGAAACATACTGAGGGGAATACAAGATAAGGGACTGCAACAGAATGATCACCAGAGCAGTCAATATACCATGAATAAACAGGAATAGTGAATACAGTAAGGAAAAATACACGGCATCACCCTTCGTTATTTTACTCTCAATCTCACCATAAAAATCAATAGAAACGGCACGGCATCACCCTTTATGCATTAACTCTCATATCATGGCACAATATTACCCTTCGTGCATTAACACTTACAATGTGGCACGGCATCACCCTTCATGCATTAGCACTCACAATATGGCACGGCATCACCCTTCGTGCATTAACACTCACAATATGGCACGGCATCACCCTTCGTGCATTAACACTCACAATATGGCACGGCATCACCCTTCGTGCATTAACACTCATAATATAGCACGACATCACCCTCCGTACATTAACACTCTCCATTACCATAATGCAATGCATAAATAACAATAGGGAGATAGAATAACAAGTACAAACCTTGCTTCAACAGTTGGTTCCATAACATCAATCTCAACTTTGAAATAGAAACTCAATTATCACCAGAAAATCCATAAACATGATAATGATGATCCATTTAACAACACTAGTATAACACATAGCAATTAGGCATAGGAATGAGACAACATAAGAAAACAGAAGAAACATGGAAAAACGGGTAAATTGGCAGCGCATAAGTACTCGTCACCTCACATATACTCCGCTCACATGAATTTCACTTAGCAAGTAATCTAAGGTTCCTAATTCCCTCAAGTCAGGGTTAGACACAACACTTACCTTGCTCTGAAGGCCACTTAATTCTCAATCATAGCTTTTCTTTGGAATTCACCTCCAAACCACTCGTATCTATTCAAAATGACTCAATAATATCAAATATTGCTAAAGGAATCAATTACATTGCATAAATTTAGCTGTTCCTAAATGTTTCTCCAAAAGGTCAAAAATAGACCCCGGGCCCGCTTGGTCAAAATCCGAGATTCGGACCAAAATCTATTTACCCATTAACCCCCGAGCCCTAATATATAATTGGTTTTGGAATCCGACCTCAAATTGAGGTCTAAATCCCCAAATTTCCGAAATCCCTAGTTTCTATCCAAAACCCCTAGTTCTACCATAAAAACCTTAGATTTTTGGTTAAAATCTTGTAAAATGTAGTGAAAGATTGAAAGAAACCAATTTAGAAACACTTACCAATGATTTGGGGAATTGATGGTCTTTGGAAAATCGCCTCTTGTGTTTTAGGTCTTGAAACTTTGGGAAATGAATGAAAATTCCCGTCCAAAAGTCATTTTGTTCAGCTGCAGACGTCACATTTGCGACCTGAGCTTCGCAAATGCGAAGCTCGCAATTGCGAAGGGGCTATCACAATTGTGAAGACTTCACAATCCTGCTACCCTTCGCAGATGCAAGGCAAGTGTCGCAATTGTGATCACTAACCTCGCCAATGTGGACAAAAGATCGCATTTGCGATCCATACCCCTCCCAGACTCCCTTTGCAAATGCGAAGAAAAGTTCGCAATTTCGAACACAGGTTGGCCCAGCTTCTCTTCACCTTTGCGATGAGAAGTTCGCAAATGCGACCTCAACAGTGATCATAAATGCCAACCCAGACCTCGCATTTGCGAGGTCTGAGGCCTACAACACAGCTGAAGCACACCAGCTATTTTTCTAAGTCCAAATCACTTCGTAGCCTATCCAAAACTCACCCGAGCCCTCGGGGCTCCAAACCAAACATACACGCAAGTCTAAAAATATCATACGAACTTGATCGCATGATCCAATCACCAAAATAACACATAGAGCTACGAATTTAGTACCAAATCAAATGAAATTCTCAAGAACACTTCAAAATTTCTATTTTCTCAACTGGACGTCCGAATCACGTCAAATCAACTCTGTTTCTCACAAAATCTCACAGACAAGTCTTAAATATCATAATGAACCTGTATCGGGCTCCGGAACCAAAATAGAGACCCGATACTAACAATGCCAAATATCAATCAATTCTTAAAAATAAATAATTTCCAGACTTGTAATTTTTATCAAAAATTCATAACTCAAGCTAGGGACCTCCGAATTATATCCAGGCATACGCCCAGGTCCCATAATCCGATAGGACCTACAGGGACCGTCAAAGCACGGATCTGAGCCCGTTTACCAAGAATATTGATCGAAGTCAACTAAAATCAACTTTTAAGACAAAAATTCTTATTTTCATTAGTTTTCAACATAAAAGCTTTCCGGAAACCTGCTTGGACTACGCACGCAAATTGAGGAGGGTAAAAATGAGATTTTTACGGCTTAAGAGTGCAGATTCAAGTTCTAAAACATAAGATGACCTTTTGGGTCATCACGTGTAGTGAAGTGCCAATTGCCTATCCATAATTGATAGGCAATTTGGTATACAAAAACAAGGTGAAATGAGTCTAGGTCAACCATACAAAAAGGCACAAGGGAACCTAAAATAACTAGGTAAGCGATTTGGAAGGACATAGTACAAAAACAAAAGGACCTACATCTAAAAAGTAGGTTGATTCTCCCTTTGGAGTAAGGCAAAAAACAAGTGAGTATACTAGGAGTTGTCTTCAACTTAGCTTTGACAATGAGAGCATAGAAAGCCAAGTTAAAGACAGTTGTTACTGAGATCCATTTAGATGACTTAACTTGCTGCCTCTGAATAGTGAAGTTGACAAAAGAGATTGAGCCTTGGCTTGTTGTCTTCATCCAAAAAACAGAGGAGTATAAGGAGAGAACTGGTAGCAGCGAGGAGCTACTATTGGAGCTATTGCAATATGTAACCTTCTGCATTTGGAGGCTAATAATAGTAGTGACATATTGGATAGTTAGGTTTGAGCCCCTAAGTGTGTCTTGATCAAACCTCAGCACTTGAACACTGAGAGTAATGCTGTTGCAGACAAAGGACAGTAGTACAGGTGGCAGATGGAATATCATGTCCTGACCTTCAGACTTGTACAGGTGGTTAGGAACTTGGGAGTAGATCTGTTAGACTATTAATGACTGAATCTTGGAGCTGGAACTGCTGCAGGCAAGTTGGAATGATAAGATATGAAGGCAGGTGTTGCAGCTACATTGAAGACAACTCCTCAGTCCAATGTGTCCAGTTGGTTGCCCATTCTATTAAAACATATGTGCATGTCTTTGAGAAGTTGATATGCCTTAACCTTTTGATGTGTTCCCAGAAGAATGAGCACTAAAAATATTGATACCACACACTGAGAACACCTCAACAGGTTAGGCCTATCCACCATATTGGTACCTGCACATATAAACAAATATGTTAGTGTAAAATAGGGGATCTTACTCTTCTCATTAAGAGGAAAGGCCTGATGTTTCGCCTCCATCTCTATGGACTATGGATTGGATAGTAAGATTTGGGGGTTTGAGGGTCGATTTGTGGACAGAATTTGATGATATTGGTATGGTTAGACTTGTTATTGAATGGGTGTTCAAAGTTTGTGACTTTTATCGGGTTCCGAAGGATGGTCCAGAGGTTGAGTTTTTGTGTTGACTTTTTGAATTCGGTGAAAGAACATAGCTTTATCGTATGTGATAGATTCCTATAGCTTGTATTGATTATATTAAGTTATTTTTGACTAGATTTGAGTCGTTCGAAGGCCGATTTACAAGGCAAGGGTTTCTTGGAGCATTGAGTTGCGCACTTTAAGGTCAGTAACACTTCTAAACTTGGTACTAAAGGCATGAAAACTTGGAATACGTGTTATATGATTGGTGTTGGGGCGACTCACATGCTAGGTGATAGGCGTGTGGGCGTGCACCGTGTTAATTATGACTCGGTTGATTCTGTGGTACTGTGTAGTTATGTAGTCTTGTTTCTACCCGTATAATTCCTACGTGTTAGAGTTATTGAGTTGTGATCTATATTAGAAATCGTGTTTACGATATGTGCTTATTCTGTTGGGACCCACTGAGGTCATTTCTACCATTGAGTTATTTGCTTAAGTTGCAATTATGTACTAAGTCATATTTATTCATTTGCATATCATATCTCGGTCTCTGTTATCATTTACTGTTATATTATGTTATCATTGTTCGGTCTAAGTGGTAGGAGATTTGTGAGCCCGTGATACTAGAGAGATTGATGACTGACTTAGGGCCTGAGAGACAGATTTTGAGTGATATTTATGGGATCGGGCTGCAAGCCGTAATAAGCCTTATTGGTTTATTTATGGAATCAGGCTGCATAACGCATCAGACCTTATTTTCTTATCTATTATTATGGGATTGGGATGCATGTCATAGTAGGCCATATTGTCTTTATATTAGCGCTTGGGCAAGATTCGCCCCTCCGAAGTTTGATATAACAGCAGTGAGCGCAGGTACCGTACAATGCTGAGTGATTGTGCTGATGAGTGGGAGTTTGAGACACACAGATTGAGTACTCTGAGAGTGTGAGTACCTAAGAGTATCATTGTGATGCATTACATTTAACATGCATATTTGACTTGTAGGCATAGAAATGTAGCATTCCTCATGCTAGTTGTACTTGGCATATTTTATCAGTTCTTAACTTAAATTGTTGACCTTGAAAGCATGCCTACATTTATGTACTGTGTACGAGCTGAATATGGAAGTTCTCTGAGTTATTACTGTCATTATCTTGTTATATAAGTGTTGTCATTATTTTGATTCAGACTGTATATTTCTTAGCTCGTCACTGCTTTCATCCCAAGGTTAGTCTTGTTACTTATTGAGTATATTGGGTAGGTTGTACTCATACTATACTATGTACTTTGTGTGCAGATCCAGGTACATCTAGATGCGGTGATTGCTAGACGTGGTATTAGTACCTGCTCGGAGACCTTGAGGTAGCTTCTATGACGCCCGCAGACCTGTACTCTCCTTCCTTTTATTTTATTTCAGTAGTATTCTAGTTTCTCATACAGTTGTACTAGAGTTTTAGACTAAATGATATTAGTAGCTCATGTACTCGGTGACACCAGGATTTTGGGATTTGTTGTCGTTGAGTTTCAGTTGTTTTTATCAGTTATCTATGAGGTTTTCCACTTTTGATGTAACAACCTGAACGGTCGTTTTGAGCTCTAGCACGTCGTTCGGCAGTTTGAGGTAATGAATAGATTCACTTCAGGTATTATGACTTGTACGCATGGTTGGAATTTAAATTCGGGATGGTCGGAATGCATTTAGAAAGAGAATTCTCATATCGGAAGCTTAAAGTTGGAAGAATATGACTAAGGGTAGATTTTGAGTTAACGACCTCGGAATCAAAATTTGAAGGTTCCAACAAGTTCGTATGATGATTATGGACTTGGGCATATATCCGAATCGGGTTTAGGATGACCCGGGAGTGTTTCGGCACCTATTGTGGAAGGTTGGCATTTTGAAAGAATTTCATAAATTTGGGTGGAAGTGCATTTCAATGTTATTGATGTCCGTTTAGGATTTTGAGTCTAGGAATAGCTCCGTACGGTGATTCTGGTATTGGGAGCGCATCCGGGAGTAGATTTGGAGGTCCATAAGTCATTTTGGGATCATTTGGCGAACGTTAGAAATTTGAAGGTTTTTGAGATGTTTGACCGGAAGTGGACATTTTGATATCGGGTTGAATTCCGATTTCGGATGTTGGAGTAGGTCCGTAATGTCGAATGTGACTTGTGTGTAAAATTTGAGGTCAATCGAACGTGATTTGATAGGTTCAGCATCGAATGTAGAAGTTTGAAGTTCTAAAGTTCATTAAGCTTGAATTGAGGTGCGATTTGTGATTTTTGCATCGTTTGATGTGATTGGAATGCTCGACTAAGTATGTATGGTATTTTGGGATGTGTTGGTATAATTGGTTGAGGCCCCGAGGTCCTCGAGTGGATTTTGGATGGTAAACGGATCGAGTTTGGGCTTGGAGGAATGCTGGAGCAGCTGTCATCTGGTGTAACCGCACCTGCGAGGTTTTGGCCGCAGGTGCGAAGCCGCAAAGCAGCCAGGAGGGTCGCGGAAGCGGTTCTGGGCGACCAGGGTAGGAGCTCAGGTGCGAGGAAACGTCTGCTCCTGTGAAGCCACAGATGCGGATGGGAGGTCGCAGAAGCGAAATTGGCCAAGAAGGCTTGGGGCCACAGAAGCGGACATTGGCACGCAAGTGTGTGAGCGCAGAAGCGCTATTTGGGTCGCAAAACTGGAGGCTGCTAGGTTGAGTTAGAGCCTCACCTGTAAAGGATTTTCCGTAGGTGCGAAGCTGCAGGAGCGGCTATTGGACCACAGGTGCGAAGATCGGGCTGGGTAGTGTGCTTCATTAAAACGAGGGTTTGGCTCAATTTCACTTTATTTCGTCCTTGGGAGCCGATTTCGGAGCACTTTTGGAGTGCCATCTTCATCAACTATAATGAGGCAAGTGCTTTCTTCACATTTGTGATTTAAACACATGATTTATATATGGATTTAAGCATGGAAACTTGTAGAAAATGAGATTTTTGGTAGGAAACCTAGAATTTGGTATTTTTGAATTTTGACCACAGAATTGGACATGAAATTGGGAACAAATCATATATTTGAGTTCATAAGGTTATGGGTAATATTTATCTTCGAAAAGTTTTAGAATCCGAGCACGTGGGCCTGAGGGTGATTTCTATCGAATTCTCGAGTGGAGTTAGGAATTGTTATGAATTGGATTGTACTAGGTATTAGAGTGCATATTTATGGATTCATATATTTATTGACAAGTTTTGGAGTGTTGGGCATCGGTTTGAGTTGCTAGAAAGGTGTTTGAGCCGGTTTTGGGACTTCGAAGCAAGGTGAGTCTCCTTTCTAACCTTGTAAGAAGGAATTAACCCCATAGGTGAATTGAATTTATGTGTACTCTTAATTGCGGGGGCTACGTACGCACGAAGTGACGAGAGTCCGTACGTAGCTACTAGTTATGCCTATGTCCGGGTAGGTTTAGGCTTACACCATTCCTTGTTGATACTATTATTTGATTTTTTTTATTAATTGCCTTGAAAACAGTTGAAATTGAGGATTTTGAGATTTGAAAGTTTTCACTTAAATTTTGTACTTTTGAAAAAGATTGAGGAATATTGTAATAACTTGAGAAATCTATGTGCAACTGCTTCGCAATTTATATTCCGCGAGCGGAGTAAATTTCTACTACTCTCATAGGAGCTGGCCGATCGCTTCGGCAGGTTAATAGATGCATCTTTGGTTCGCGCCGTTCGAACCTCGACAATGCACATTTTACATTTATATGTTGGATCGACCAGTACGTCCTCGGCATTGTTTGCGCATGATAACTCTTTGGAATTAAGAATATATGTTTTTGCTTCATTGGCTTGAGGTATAAGTTATTAAATGACGAAACCAGAAATGGAGATTTCCTAAATAATAAAAGACATGTTTACTTACTTCTTGATTTTTGAGCCTTCAGTTGTTTCATATAATTCATGATTAATTACAATATTGGCATTTTATTGATAGCCCATAGTGAGTGTCGGAGTCGAGTCCCCGTCACTGCTTCTTCGAGGTTAGACGGGATACTTATTGGGTACGTGTTGATTTATGTACTCATACTATACTTGCTGCATATTTCTTTGCAGGTGATTTATGTTTAGCAGCCCTGTGAGAGTTGAGGTGGGTATGCATCCAGAGACTTAGGTGAGCTGCACACTTATTACGGCCTGCAGCCAGCAGAGTCTCCTTCAGAATATTTGTATTTATCCTGTCTAATATGTATTTCGGGCAGATGCTGTATTTTATTGTACATTCTTAGATGATGCTCATGCGTTTGTGACACCGGGATTTGGGGCGACTATGGGTTGCACTATATTGAAATTGTTGTAAAATGTTATTATTTATTCTGTAAATTCAATCTTTTACTTTGTAATTAAAGGAAAATGAAATTCTAAAATAATAAAATGAGAACAAAGTTAAGTATTTATTGTTGGCTTGCCTGACAGTGCTATCCGTCGCAATCGCGGTCTTTAATGGGTTTTGGATCGTGACAACATGGTATGAGATCACTAGGTTCACATAGGTCTCACGAGTCATGAGCAAGTCTAGTAGAGTCTCGCAGATCGGTACAGAGATGTCTACACTTATCTTCGAGAGGCTACAGAGATGTTAGGAGCACTTCCCTTCTTGATTCCACATTGTGCGATTTGATTCTTTTGAGGCTTATGCCTTCATTTCTTTCCAGTTCAATCTTATGCGACGTGAGTTGCTTGCTATAAATCGAGAATTGAGGAATTGTAATGGTACTGCAGAGGTGGTGCAGGATATTTCTACCTGCATATTTGATTGGGCTATTACTGTTGCCTTGCAGAGGATCGTTCTATCGTTTCAGCTCAGTATCAGTACTACCTAAGGTTTCGAGATTTGACAATGATTGTTATGACGGCTCATGCATTGCTATCGCACAGTGTTAGTGTAATGGTAGGATGCTTGTCTATGCGTCAAAGCAGTGAGCGACTTGGAAGGAGGTTTACAGTGCATGATTCAGAGATTCAATATTTTATTTCTGGCAGAGGAAGGGCAATCGGACTAGGAATTCTCAGGTTCGGGTTGATGGAGTAGCGAGGCTTGGTATTTTCAAGCATGGTAGAGTTCTCAATTGAGATGTGGTGTCATCATCCTTGTTGAAGGCGTTAAGGTTTGCCGATGTTATGGCCTTCTTTAATTTTGTCTTCGGGGCAGGGTATCGGGAAATGGTGTCTGAGATGCGATTGTCAGAGATGGCGGTGTGTAGCAGTTTTGGGATAGATTTAGTGTTTCTAATGTTGATAGCTCGAGAAATATGATCTTCGGGGAGTCTTAGGGTTGGTATCAATTGGTCAGATCAAGTGCCGCAGAGATGGATGACGCTTTGAGGTGGTATCTGGGCAGTGAAGGATGAGGAAGAATGTGTGGGAGGCATCTTGCGGTGGTTAAATTTCTAGAGGGCCAGGGGTAAGAAGCAGGAGTCAGGTAGCCGCTTAAAGGAGAGGGTTTGACTAAAGTGGGAGAGTGGCAGAGAAGCATATGGGTCCCGTGGTATGATAGTTTCACGCCTTGAGCAAAGTTTAGAGTGATTTGGGGATTCATGGTGGGCAGTGGCTAGGTCTACGGACTTAATTTAGAATGTTGGCTGCTATGCTGGGAAAGGTTGGTTAAGACAAAAGGAGTTACTTGATGTGAAGTGGGATGCAACGCGACTTCGGATTGGAATGTATTGTCGCACCTTTAATTAATGTCAATGGAGAGTGGACGTATTTATACAGTTGATTCTGTAGTAATTGTACCCATTGCAACATCGTTGGATGATGTCGGCATGGAGATTCCACAGGTGGGCTGTCTCCTGTGAGCAGGTTAGCGGTTGCGTGGTGTCGATGAAGCTTCTACGAAGAATTTTTCTGGCTATCCCGTTAGCGGTCGAATATGTAAATGTGGCTAGTGATTCAGAGTGTTCATGAAATTGTTAATAGGAAGATTTCGATGAATTTGGCTAGTCGATTGTGCGAGGTCATGTTAATGAAGAAGCAGGAATCTTAGTAGGTTATAGGGTTATGAAATTGTAACTTCAAGCTAAGTTGGAGAGCCCCACCGTCTATGATTGGATTGCATGGTTGTCTACTTGTGAGTTTTTTGGTTATCGCCATATTGGTGAGTCATTTCGACTAAAGGAAGAAACCATCAGTGGTAATTTGAGCAAAGGATTTGAGGAACGTGTGCTATAGTTGGCCTTATCGATTTATGTTCAGGCTTTGGGAAGACTCAGAATTTATGCTTTGTATAGAAGTAAGTTACAAGGAAGACGATTCGGCCGGGGTGCTTCTTTGAGGGGGTTTTCATATGCTAGTAGGGCCTTAGAATTTGATTATATTTGGGACTAAGTCAGAGTGGGTGACTCTCATCAACGGTCCTAGCGGATTCAAAAGTTACAGTGCGATGCCTACGGATCTTGAGTCCATAGTATGGTTAGATATCGAGCTTTGCAGTGGGTTATGAAAGGGGCTTGAAGTTTTCCATGCCATGTTCGGTCCGCGGTGTAGCATTGGAGGAATGGGGGAAGGTGACTTCGGATCTATGGAGGGATTTATCAGAATAATTATAACGGTTGAAGATGCGAGTGTCGCACAAGGAGGGTATGAGATGGTTTGTGGGTTTTAGGGATAGAGTGGTCTCGTTAAATAAGGTCACTCAAGATGAGTGTGGATTTGAGTCCCCTATGTTTGAATGGAGCTACTACTATTCCTAAGGCAAGTCTAGAGTAAAATTAGAAGAGGTCAGATCGGTTGGCGATGATTGGATTGACATGATGGTGGCAATGATCACTTCTTTAAGCGTGTTAAGTTACACATGTGACTATAGCGGTGCGCGCGAGGCTTGAAGGCTGCCGTAATTGCTTTTGTATGGAGTCATTCAAGTATTATGGCTTGTTATGTGTAGATGGATCCCGGGAGAATTTTGGTGGGCTAGACCACAACTCAAGGTTCGTATTTCCTGCAGTTATGGGAATTGGAATTGGAGGATCAAGGTTTCTGTTTGGTGTAGGCAGAAATGTTACGAGCTTGGGTGAGCAGGAAGGGATTCATATGTTAGATTAAGCTGGTATTGTCTTTAGCGTCACATGAGATCAGTGTCCTATGTAAGAGGCTTTGTGTTCTGATTGGCGGATCCTTGATTTGTTTTACATCATTGGTATGGCTGGTGGTATGGATGTGCAGACTTGTTACATGGTGCGGACGGTTGTGGGAGTGTATCCCACGGAAAGATCATATAAGTGTGACATGTAGTCACTTAGTCGATTAAAGACTGAAATCAAGTATGGGGATTGTGGTACTATCGCTAGTGTGAGAATTTATGCTTGAAGGGCGCTCGGTTCATCTAGCGGTGGACTGTGGAAGTTTGTTCCGAATTTGACGGTTCTTATGCATCATGAGAAAGAGGGGTATTGTGGACCGCTAAAAGATTATTGGCCCTATACGGTACGATCGGAATCAACTTGAGGTCTGTAGATGGATCTAATTATGGATGTGGGCTCTGTATCAGGTCGGCTGTGTTCATTTCAGCATAGCATTATTTATGGAAGAGTATTCGGACGTTGGATGTTATTTTGCCGTTGGCTATTTCATGTAATGCTTCATTGTGCCACGTGGGTTGTGAGGCAGTTTGATCATTCGCACTCGTATGGAGATCCCGTGTGGTTTGTGGTGTTATGAGTGCATGATGGCTCTCGAGATGCAGGTCATTTATTGCACTGTAGTTGTGCTTGAGTTTCGTAGCGTATGGCGCTATCCGTCTCCCCAAGATTTGTATATCGCACTTGCGTGCTTATGGTCGATATTCGGGTATTTCGTAGTTATGAGCATTTTAGCTCGGTAAGTATTTTCTTATAGATTATTATGTGTGGATTAGGTGGCACGCCGCCACGGGTATATTGTTTGGATCGAGTGGCACACCGCCACAGGTAACATGGTTGGATGGGGTTGCACACCGCAACGGTATCATGGTTAGATCGGGTTGCAGGCCGCAACAATGTGATGTTGAGTACAGTTCCCTATACCTAATCTTATGTGTTTGTTTCTCAATTTCTGAGGAAGGTTCATACTGTCTTTTCAGTTGTTTAATTAGTCGTGTGGGTTGCGTAGTTCTTTCCAGAGTTCATTTTCTTTATGTATTACATTCGAGTTTGTAGCTTTTTGGCACATTGTGGCATTATATGAGACTTCTGGCAATGCCTGAGGTGGATTATTGCCTGAGCAGCTATACTAGGTTAGACGAGATTATTGGACCTGGGACCAGTGCGATCGGATTTACATGCAATATAGTTGAGAGCAAATATCGTTATTTGGTTCATAATGAGGTAATGGCTTTTATCTAGAGGGGAGACTCAATGATTTGTTGACTCGGCAGTTGGTTATGAATTTCTACACATCTCTTCCATCGTGGCAGTATTGCAAGAGTTGTAACAAGACTTATATGTGTCATGGGGTGTGTTGTGGGCATCGAATTCGTGTAATTATGGCTATTATTGCCAGAGGGTGTTATTATGGTCAGGTGAATTATGCAGTGCATGGTGTGGATTCAGAATAGGTATACAATCATGTATTGGTACATCGTGTGGTGATGGGTACGGTGGTTGTATGTCGGAACGGACGTGGTAGAGGATTTCAGGTGTTGGAATTTGGCTTTAAGGCTTATTTGATTAAATAAAAAGGAGGAATTGCAGGTTTGCTTGAGCTGATGTGCTCAACTGGATTATGGAAGCACAGGTAGGTGCACGAGGTGTTAAACGGTGATTTCAGACAACTCCAAAGCAGTTCTTAGCACATTCGAGGACGAACATATATTTAAGTGGGAGAGAATGTAACGACCCGACCGGCCGTTTTGTGCTCTAGCACGTCGTTTGGCAGTTTGATGTCATGAGTAGTTTTACTTCAGGTATTATGACTTGTACGCATGGTTGGAATTTAAATTCAGGAAGCTCGGAATGGATTTGGAAAGAGAATTCTTATATCGGAAGCTTAAAGTTGGAAGAATCTGACTAAGGGTTGCTTTTGAGTTAATGACCTCATAATCGAAATTTTAAGGTTCCAACAAGTTCGTATGATGATTATGGACTTGGGCGTATGTTCGGATCAGGCTTCGGATGGCCCGGGAGCGTTTCGGCACCTATTGTGGAAGGTTGGCATTTTGAAAACATTTTATAAATTTGGGTGGAAGTGTATTTCAATGTTATCGATGTTCGTTTGGGATTCCGAGTTTGGGAATAGCTCCTTTATGGTGATTCTGGTATTGGGAGCGCGTCCGGAAGTAGATTTGGAGGTCTGTAAGTCATTTTTGGGTCATTTGGCTAAAGTTAGAAATTTGAAGCTTTTTGAGAAGTTTGATCGGAAGTGTACTTTTTGATATCTGGGTGAACATTTGATTCTGGAAATTGGACTAGGTCTATAATGTCGAATGTGACTTGTGTGGAAACTTTGAGGTCAATCAGATGTGATTTGATAGGTTTCGACATCGAATGTATAAGTTTGGAGTTCTAAAGTTCACTAAGCTTGAATTGGGGTGCAATTCGTGCTTTCAGCGTTGTTTGATGTGATTTGAATGCTCGACTAAAGCTGTATAGTGTTTTAGGATGTGTTGGTATAATTGGTTGAGGTCCCGAGGGCCTCGGGTGGATTCCAGATGGTAAACAGATCGAGTTTGGGCTTGGAGAAATGCTGGAGCAGCTGTCATCTGGTGTAACCACACCTGCGAAGTTTTAGCCGCAGGTGCGTAGCCGCAAAAGCAGCTAGGAGGGTCGCAGAAGCGATTCTGGGCGAGCTGGGAAGGAGTGCAGGTGTGAGGAAATGTCCGCACCTGCGAAGCCACAGATGCGGAGGAGAGGTCGCAGAAGCGGAATTGGCCAAGAAGGCCTGGGGCTGCAGAAGCGGTCATTAGCACGCAGGTGCGTGAGCGCAGAAGCGCTAGCAATCCGCAGAAGCGGAAGCGCAAAAGCGTTATTTTGGCCGCAAAAGCGAAGGGTGCTGGGTTGAGTTAGAGCCGCACCTGCGAAGGACTTTCCGCAGGTGCGGAGCTGCAAGAGCGGCTATTGGGCCAAAGGTGCGAAGATCGGGCTGGGCAATGTCCTTGGGAGCTGACTTTGGAGCACTGTTGGAGTGCCATCTTCATCAACTATAATGGGGTAAGTTCTTTCTTCACATTGTGAGTTAAATACATGATTTATATACGGATTTAAGCATGAAAAATTGTAGAAAATGGGATTTTTGGTAGGAAACCTAGAATTTGGTATTTTTAGATTTTGACCACAAAATTGGACATGGAATTGGGAACAAATCATATATTTGAATTAATAAGGTTATGGAAAATGTTTATCTTCAACATTATTCAGAATTCGGGCACGTCGGCCTGAGGGTGATTTCTATCGACTTCTCGAGCGGAGTAAGGAATTGTTAGGAATTGGATTATAATAGGTATTAGAGTGCATATTTATGGACTTGCATGTTTATTGACCAGTTTTGGAGTGTTGGTCATCGATTCGAGTTTCTAGAAAGGTGTTGGAGCCGATTTTGGGACTTCGGAGCAAGGTAAGTCTCCTTTCTATACTTGTAAGAGGGAATTAACCCCATAGGTGAATTAAATTTATGTGTACTCTTACTTGGAGGGGCTACGTATGCACGAAGTGACGAGAGTCCGTACGTAGCTACTAGTTATGGCTATGTCCGAGTATTTTAGGCTTACACCATGCCTTGTTGACACTATTATTTGATTGTGTTTATTAATTGCCTTGAAAAGAGTTAAAATTGAGGATTTCGTGATTTGAAAGTTTTCACTTAAATTTTATACTTTTGAAAAGAATTGAGGAATATTGTAATAACTTGAGAAATTTATGTGCAACAGCTTCGCAATTAATATTCCGCGAGCGGAGTAAATTTTCACTAGTCTCATGGGAGCGGGCCGATCGCCTGGGCAGGTTAATAGATGCATCTATGGTTCGCACCGTTCGACCCTCGGCAGTGCATAATTTACATTTATATGTTGGATCGGGCAGTACGTCCTCGGCATTGTTTGCGCATGATAACTCTTTGGAATTAAGAATATATATTTTTGCTTCATTGGCTTAAGGTATAAGTTATTAAATGACGAAACCAGAAATGGAGATTCCCTAAATAATAAAAGACATGTTTACTTACTTCTTGATTTTTGAGCCTTCAGTTCTTTCATATAATTCATGATTAATTATAATATTGGAATTTTATTGATAGCCGATAGTGAGTGTTAGAGTCGACTCCTCGTTACTGCTTCTTCGAGGTTAGATGGGATACTTACTGGGTATGCGTTGATTTACGTACTCATACTACACTTGCTGTATATCTTTGTGCAAGTGCATTTATGTTTAGCAGCTCTGTGAGAGTTGAGGCGGGTATGCATGCAGAGACTTAGGTGAGCTGCACTCCTTATTACGGTCTGCAGCCAGCAGAGTCTCCTTCAGAGTATTTTTATTTCTCCTGTCCAATTTGTATTCCGGACAGATGCTGTATTTTATTGTATATTCTTAGATGATGCCCATGCGCTTGTGACATCGGATTTTGGGGAGACTATGGGTTGCACTGTATTGAAATTATTGTAAAATATTATTTTTTATTCTGTAAATTCAATCTTTTACTGTTTAATTAAAGGAAAATGAAATTTCTGAAATAATAAAAAGAGAACAAAGTTAAGTATTTATTATTGGCTTGCCTGACAGTAGTGTCCGACGCCATCACGACCTTTAATGAATTTTGGGTCATGACAGTTGAACTTGTTAAAATCATGTTTTAAATTCAAATGTGTAGTTACTATGTGATTGTCTAGTAATGTGATAGGTGCCATCACGACAGGTTGGGATTTTGGGTTGTGACGATCACCTGATTTTCCAAATCAAAATAAAGGGCAACAAAATTTTCAATAATATCAACAGCAGCCCCAAAAAGCTCATCAACAAAGCGTTGAAGACATGATGTACTAATTCATTCAGACTACTAACGAGAAGGTTGAAAGTCAACATTCAGCTATAAAGAATTTGGAAATTCAGGTAAGTCAATTAGTAGCTGTCATGCATGGACAACTTCAAGGTGCTCTACCAAGTAACACTGAGAAAAAATCCAAAAGAATATCTCAAATCCATCTCTCTACGGTTAGGTAAAGCTCTTGATGATACATATGCAGATAAAGAAGGAAAGCCACAAGAAGTGGAACAGGTAAATAAAGGTGAGAATAAAAGAAGAAAAAGATAACGGGGAAAAAGTGTAAGAAAATGAATTGATGACAAATCCTCACTCTATACCCCTCCCTTTTCCATAAAAGATGAAATGAGAAAAACTTGACAAACAATTTTCAAAGTTTCAGGATATCATGAAACCACTTTATATTAATATACTTTTTATAAAAGCTTTAATGCAAATGCCATCTTATACTAAATTTGTAAAAGAATTTTTTTCTAGTAAAAGGATATTACAAGAAGTATATGTGGTTAAGCTTACAGAAAAATGTAGTGCTATACTTTAAAATAAGTTTTCACAGAAATTTGATGATCCAAGTAGTTTTACAATTACTTGAACTTTGGGAGGTGCTCACTTTGAAAAAGCATTATGTGATTCATGTTCTTCTATAAATCTAATGACTTTTTTAATTTTTGAAAAAATTAAAACTTGGTGAAATGAAAGACACTGGTGTATCATGGCAATTGGCTGATTAAAGTACTAAAAAACCAAAAGGAATTATTGAAGAGTTGACAAATTTATATTCCCAATAGATTTTATATTACTTGAAATGGAAGAAAATACTGAGTTACCATTGATTTTAGTAGACCATTTCTTACAATAGGAACAACAATTATTGATGTCCATCAAGAACAATTGATTTTGCGAGTTGATGAGGAAAGAGTAATTTTTGACATGCAAAAACTGATAAAGTTTTCCGAGGATGAGTCCTCATCTTCTTATTTTCAAATTGACTTGATAAATGACCTTGCAGATGAATACAAAGACGATCAGTTGATTACTAACTCATTAGAAAGATGTCTGACCAGGTCAGTTACCACAAGTGATGATAATCCTACAATTAGAAAAGAAGTTGAAATATTAGAAAAAGAATCAGAAAATCTCACAAGAAGAAGTTCAATAAAAAAATTGAACTCAAAAATTTTTCTTCTCATTTGAAATATGTTTTTCTTGCACCTGAATTATTTTCAGTAATCATTTCATCTTCTTTGACTATAGAACAGGAAGAAAAACTAATTGAAGTCTTGAGGAAACATAAAAGAGCTTTAGAGTGGATGATAGCTGCATCAAAGGAATCAATCCAGCTATTTGTATGCATAGTATCCACATGGAAGAAAATCACAAACCAATAGTCCAACCCAAAGGAGACTGAATCCAGCAATGCAAGAAGATGTCAAGAAAGAAGTGGTAGAATTTTTAGCAGCATGTATTATCTATTCGATATCTGACAGCCCTTAGATAAGTCCTGTGCAGGTAGTACTAAAGAAGTGAGGTATGACAGTAATAAAAAATAAAAATAATTAACTTATACCTACTGGAATAATCACAAGATGGAGAGTCTGTATTGATTATAGACGACTTAATAAGGCTACAAGAAAATGATACCATTTTCCTTTGCCTTTTATTGACCAAATGCTTGAAAGAGTTGCAGGTCATGGTTTTTACTGTTTTTTTTATGCATATTCTGGGTATAATCAGATACCAATTGCTCTCAAAGATCAGGAGAAAACCACATTCACATGCCCCCAAGGTATGTATGCTTACTGTAGAATGCCATTTGGACTATGTAACGTTCCTGCTACATTTCAGCGTTGCATGTCGGTAATTTTCTCAGACATGACTGAACAGTCTCTTGAAATCTTCATGGATGATTTTACACTTTTTGGCAAGACATTTGAAGATTGTCTCTATCATTTAACTTTGTGCTTAAAAGATATGAAGAGACAACTTTTATTCTTAACTGAGAAAAATGTCACTTTTTGGTAATAGAGGGAATTATTTTAGGACATAAAATCACTGCTAAAGGAATAGAAGTTGATAAAGCTAAAATTTATCTTATAGTAGGATTACCCCCTCCTACCACTGTTAAAGGTATTAGAAGTTTCTTAGGGCATGCGAATTTTTATAGAAGGTTCATAAAAGATTTTTCAAAGATTTCGAAACCTCTGACTAACTTAGTGATGAAAGATGTGAAGTTTGAATTTTCAGATAATTGCATGAAATCATTTGAGTTTCTCATGTAACAGATGACTAATGCTCCAATTGTTGTTTCTACTGATTGGAGCCAGTCATTTGAAGAAATGGATGATGCAAGTGATACAACAATTGGAGCTATATTGGGACAAAAGAGAGAAAAGATTGTCAGACCTATTTACTACACCAGTAGAACCCTCAATGAAGCTCAATAAATTATGTCACAACAGAGAAGGAGCTATTGGCAATTGTATTTTCATTTGACATATTCCATTCCTATTTTATAGGAATGAAGGTTAGAGTATTTACTGACCATGCTGTTTTAAAGTACCTCGTAGCAAAGAAAGATGCTAGACCCAAATTGCTAAGATGGATACTTTCTTTTGCAAGAATTTTATCTTGAAATAAAAGATAGGAAAGGTTCAGAAAATCAGTTAGCTGACCATTTTTCACGATTAGAAAATCCTTCAACTGAGACAACAAATATCAAGGAGGAATTTTCTGATGAACATATTTATACAATTACCACTGTTACAAATCAGCCACCTTGGTTTGCTGACATTGCCAACTACTTAGTTTGTGGATGGATCCCAAAATATTTGTCTTATGAACAAAGAAAAAAACTCAAAAAGAAATAAGATATTATTTTTAGGAAGATATTGCTGGAATGCGATCTTTGAGATTCTCTTGATGTCGATTATTATCACATCATTCGATCCCTAATTGATGTTCAATTTATCTTGTTCACTAGCCCGTGTTGATTTCTCTTACTCTGTGGGTTTAAATGTTTGTTCTGGTAATCACGTTGGACTCACCAAGCCATTTCTCATAATGAGGATATGGCGTTTGGCCTATACTCTTTTATTGTCTCAAGGCCTATCACCTCTTGTCTTTTCCTTCACTTGACTATAGACTCTGTCATCATATCATATTTTTATTTACCATTATCACCCATTTATCACATCTTACTCATAATACTTTATTTACTCTCTTCTTATTCTCATGCAAATACTTTCGTCTATTACTTTATTCTGAAAACTTCAACAAAATATTCTTTCGCTTTTAGCTCCACTTGCTCTATCCACTGGCTCTTCGGGTCGCCTAGAATTCTCTCTTTACTAGGGACAGAAGCCATACAAAGGTAAATATTTATCCCTTCTAGGATTCTACTGCTTGTCTTCTAAAACTTGTTTGGACATTCTAGTATTCATATCTAAATGTACTATTCTAGAGTGTACCATCGAGGTGTCTCACATGGATAACTATTATTACGTTTGCACTATCCTTCAGAAATGTTAGCTAATGATAACAATTCATCCACCATTTTGGGTTAATCTAACCCGAGCTGGATTCTGATATCCCATCTTTCTCTTAAACTACAAATGCTAGCTCCCATTTGGCATAACTGAGATGGGTATGTCCAATTGTATATACCTTTGTTACTGTTGAAGGTAACTTAGAATGCTTATATTTCTCTGTCAAAAATGTAAATACTAATAATCTTCACTAACTGAGTACCTGGTACCCTCCTTCACCTTGCTTCTGTTAATTGTTGAAAGTTTTATCTCCCTTCTGATTCTCTTATTGCTTTTTACCATATAGGTGGATAGAAATTCATGCCTTAGGGTTCCTTATCAAGAAGCTTACACGTCTTAGTACACACATGATCTGCTGAAGACCTCACATTTACTCATCGTAAGTATGATACAAAATCGAGTTCTTCTGACTCAACTCTTCCACAACCACATTCAATCTCTTACCAACTATCTTTCTGGATGTAGGTATCGTTGTATTGCAAATAAAATAAAATTTAGGAGTTTGAATTCTTAAAACTGAATTCTACCACACGGTCTAGAGTAAGAAGAAAGAGTGACAGTTCGAAATGCCCTGTAGCCTCCTGCTTATAAGTGTGGTGCACAACACACCCATAAACAAGACTCTACTAGACACGGCTTGTAGACTCCCTAGGATAAAACTGCTCTGATACCAAGTTTGTCACGCCCCAAACCTGAAGAGGCGTGGGTGGCACCCGGTGCCATACTCAGCCCGAGCGTACCACTCAGTAACTGTGAACTCTAGAGGGGTAACCCTCAACTTAGGCCGATGAGGCCATATTGTAAATCATCTGAAAATAACCTCTACAACAAGCAATACCAAACTAAACATCTACATAGGGCTGGTAAAGCTACAATATTGATATAAAAAATGTACAAGAGTCATCTACAAGCCTCTAGGGATAACTGAACTATATCATGGTCAGGACAGGGCCTCGACCTACCCATCAAACCTGTACATATAAATTGAACTCCAAGGTATAGACCTAGTAACTCCGAGGAAGTGGAGCTTACCAACCAAGATGATGTTTGATTTTGTCTAATGGCAAGGTCTATCTAGCTGTCTATCAAGACCTGCACGCATGCAATGCAGCGTCTCCGGCAAAAGGGATGTCAATACGAAATAAAGTACCGAGTATGTAAGGCAACAGAATAACTGAAAGCTTAAACTGAACTGGTAATATAATAACTGAAAGTACCTGGAAGTCAAATATAATTGAAGATATGCTTACCTGCTGGTACTGAACCATCTCTCTTAATATAGCAAGTAAAATAGTTGTCCGACCCTATAAGGCTCGGTATGTGTAAATGCTCTGCCGTAGTAGGCTCGCTCGTAGGCGCTCGGCCACAGTAGGCTCGGTATATAACTTACCATCTGATCAGAAGTTGCCCAATAGGGGCCTGTCCATCAATTATAGCTCGATGGTGGTTAAAATACTGTAATACTATATATATATAGACCCTATACCCTCTTGACTGAAAGAAGATAATACTTAACTGAAAAGAAAGTCCCAAAAATGGAGAATACTGTAACTTCTGAGACTAGGATAATGTGAATAAATT
>AWOL01S0009659.1:187042-207318 GCA_000715115.1 Nicotiana otophora | reverse complement strand
TATATATATATATATACTCTCTGCTCTCTTGGCTGAAAGAAGACAAAACCAAACTGAATATGAAGTCCCGATAAGGGATAATACTATAACTTATGAGACTAGGACAATGTACATAAATTTAGGAATATGAACTTCTCTTTATGTCTCGTTATCAAACACATGTAGTTACTGGATCATGCCAAAATGAAGGAAAGGTTTAGCCTTATCATACCTTATGACAATCTTCCCAATCACCAAGTCGAAGTTGCCTCTTCGTACCTTAGTCTACAACAACGATAATAATACTATCATTATGTTACGAAAGGTAGAACTATTGCACAACGAACGACAAATTTATTTTGTATTAAAACGGGCAGCATCTCCCCTATAATCCTTACTTCCTCCAAATTCAAGATAATACCAACAACACAAGAACACAACAATAAAAACATATATAAATTATTTTCCAACTTTATATACACCATAAAATACTACAAAATAGCCCAACACGCCCCAATCTCTTCATACACAAAACGACCACTGTAGTAGTCTCAAACCACCTGAAAATTATACGACGAATGACCAGCCCACCACCCTGCATTTATATGGTGTTTCTCCACACCCTTTCTCCTCCAAAACTCCAAAAAATAGTAGCAAAACACGTAATCCAACAGCAACACAATCCACAAAACAGTCTGCTACAAGTGAATAACTCGAACTCTCGGCTTCCGACCACCGTCCTGTGAGTCCATACAATTATAGAACCACATTCCACACATATCCAGCAGAAACAAATAGATGAAATAGATCAGTAAACTTACTTATTTGTTGAATAACTCAGATCCTATATTGGTTCTTCAAACTCTAGATTTTACCTCCAACTAGAACTTGAAAATGAGAAATTAATTAGGCTTTGTGGGAAATATTTGGGAGGATGTTCGTAGGGGTTTAGGTCTGGTTATTGTATTATGTAATGGGTGTTATATTGCAGGAGATAAGTCCTTAAATTGGGCTCTTTGGACGACCCGAAATAGCCTATTTTTGGACTCTCATTTAAGCAAGTAGGTGACACACCTACTTGTCACCTAGCAACCTGCGCAGTCTCACAAAACAATGCATATATCTCTCTACTCTGATGTCATATTGACAAAAGATTTAATGAGTTAGAAAATAGACACATAGAGCTTCAATTTGATGGGTGGAACACCTCGTAACTCTAAGTATAGTTTGAGAAAAGCGCAGCTACATTTGCCCTGCATTTCAACACATTTATGAATGTAACTTGTGATGACCTTATCCATCTTTTGTTCGATAGCTTGCTTGACTTCAAAACATAACACACAACTACCTTACGACTAAAATAACTCATAACATAATATCCATAAAATTTTAAGCACCCTAATCTCACCTCAAAACTACATGTTATAACATCCCAGCTTGTCGACTTTCGACAAAACTTATTTTTTTCGATTCGTTTAGATTCTAAGCCTTCCAACACTCTTGGTACTTGGTATTAGTGATCTTTGATATTTGTAACCTCCATGGTAATATGATTAGTTTACTTTATGTACTTTTAATAATGATCTAATTTCTAAGCTTACATCAGTTGACTTACGACGTATTCTCACGTATGAAAACATGGGGTGTAACAGGAAAAACATCAATTAAGGTTATATATTTACCCCCTTGTTGAGACAAGAACAACACCGTAAAAATCACCTCAAACGGAGCTATAGAACTCAAGATATGCTCAAGATACTAAAATGCTCGGTCTGCCTATTTAATAAACTGCCCAGGTGATTTTTGTTCTTCGCCTTCGCGAGACACTTTCGCATTCGTGAATAGCAAATTTTTGCATTAACCGGTCAACCCAAAATTCCTTTTTCGTGTTCGCAGGACCACTCTCGCGTTCGCGAAGAACAAAAGTTCGCACCAGAAATTAGCAATCTTTCCTGATACGGAAATGTGCATAACTCTCTCATACGACCTCGGAATTCAATGGTTCTTGTTGCTATGGTTTCGGAAATATGATACGGATCTAATGGCTCAATCTAATCATATATCAAAGGTCGTTTTCCCAATATGGTACCATTTATGCCCAAAGAAACGATGATGAAACATCAAATAAGAGCGCGACACAACCCAAACCCATCTGAAACACCTGAGGCCCACGGGACCCATCCAATCGCACCAACTAGTCCCAAAACATAACACACCTATTCGAGGCATCAAATCACACCAAACAGCATCAAAACTATGAATCACACATCAATTCAAGCGTAATCAACTAATGAACGTTTAATCTTCTAAAACTTATGTCGAACCATGCCAAATCAACCCGGAATGACCTCAAATTTTACATGCAAGTCCCAAATGACATAACGGCCCTATACCAACCCCCGAAACCATAACTCGGACCCGATATCAACAAAACCAACTCTCGGTTAAACTTATCGACCTTTCAAACCTTCAAACTTCTAACTTTCGCCAAAAAACATCAAATCAACCTACGGACCCCCAAATTCAAATCCGTACATACACCTAAATCCAAATTCACCCACCGGATCTAACGAAATAGTCAAAACTCCAATCCAAGGTCATTTATTCAAAAGTCAAACTTTAGTCAACTCTTTCAACTTAAAGCTTTCGAATTGAAAATTATTCTTCCAAATCAACTTCGAACTTCTCAAAAATCGAAACCAACCATGCGTGTAAGTCATAATACATGAATTGAAGCTACTCAAGGTCTCAAACCGCCGAACGACGTGCTAGAACTAAAAATAACCGATTGGGTTGTTACATGATCAATATGTTTGGGAACCCACAAGCTCTAAACTTTGGATTTATTCCAACATCCAACACTGGAATAGCGACACTACGCGCACTCGGCCCATATGTTAGACCAATTGGTGAACCAGGAAGACGACAACAAGGGATAGGTGAATTGTTGCATACTTCGATAGATTGGAGGAATAAATTGATAGGCTCTACACTCATCAGCAACGGTTTCGGGAAGAATTGGCTATGGTTCGTGCAGTGCAAACATATCATCTCTTCTGTACTACCTCCATATTGTACTCTTGTGGATGTGATATAAATAATGTGATAAATGCACTGAATTTGGCTAATATCCCTACAATCCCTCCTTTTACTTTCCAGAATGTGAATTTGAACTTTCCTGCAGGACATGAGAATGTACAACCACCACCATTGGCATATCTAGTTTTTAACGGAGAAGTCGCAGCTGAAATAGCACCATTACCAGGTGCTCATAGAGAATATGTAGTTGCACCTGGATTTTGTTGATCCAGGATTTGCTAGTGGAGTAAATTTGGAAACGGCATTTGAGAAACTTGTCGAGGTGGAAGAAAAGACAGGACCTAGTGGTGAGATGGCTGACTTCCAGAACCATACCAATATCTTTGGTGAAAATGGTAGCAGCAGCAGCATAAATAAGGAGTAGCGACCCAACAACACCCAGCTGAGTCTTACATTTGGGATAATGTAAGCTTTAAGTGTGGACGAGGTAACATTTTTTGTGAACATCTTTTTTGTAACACCCCGAAAAATTTTAAAGTACTTAAGTGTAAAGCCCGGTAAAATTTACAAAGAAAATAATGGTTCATAGTGCCGGACTAGGCTTACGTGTTTGAGGATTGTAGAAATTCTTCGCGGCGAGGACTTTTTGGGTTGAACAATACACGAGAAAGTAAAGAAAATTTTTTGGCGAAAAAATATAATTCTGCGGTCCATTATGCAACCGCAGAATCACTCTGCGGGCCGCATAATGGCCGCAGAAGTGAGCAAGAGAGGGCCAAATCTAGCAGCAGCTATGCGGTCGTCTATGCGACTGCATAACTGTTATGCGGTGCATTATGCGATCGCATAATAATTATGCGGACCGCATAGTGACCACATACACAGACAGATTGTTGATCAGTTTTGTCAGCAAGTATGCGACCATTATGCGGTCCGCATATCTATTATGCGGTCGCATATGCGACCGCAGAACCTGTTCCGGAGCTTTATTTTTGAATTTTTAAAACCCGACCCTACTTCATTAAATACACATTTTGGGCCATTTTTGAGATATAATCTGACATTTTAGAGTGAGAGAGAGTGCCCTAGAGTGAGAAGGTGTTCTTTAATAATTATTCTTCAATTCTTGCTCAAGTTTTGGAAGATTAAGAAGGCAAGCTCACTAGGTCTTCATCCTAGAGGTAAGATTCTACACCCTAAATACTAATTTCGAAATCATCTGAAAATGGGTAATTAGCAAGATAATTTTTGGGCATGAGAGTTGATTATTTTACATGCATGTAATATCAAGGGGTGTAGGAAAATTATTGAACTAAGCATGGTAAAGATTGGGCTGTATGATGGAATCCTCCATAGAAGGACGTTGAAACCTTGTGCACACCTAGTGTTTGATAAAATGCTCAAACGAGCTAGAACCATGATCATCTTCCTAATTTTGATTCAATTTGTTATATTTCTAAAATAGATTGAAGTTGCTAAGAATTCCGAAACGTTTTAGAGTTTAAGGAAGCTCAATTGAGGTTTGTTGGCTAAACTCTTCTCTTAGAATTGAATCCACGATATTCATGTAAATTATGTAAGTCCCGAGTGATTCATTATGAAATTGGCTATTTCGAGTAAGATTGAGTTGAAAGATATATATTCAACAAGAATCCCAAATGCTATATTCATGTTATGTTACCAATTGAGGATGTATTAAAATATGAGCTATGCATTAATAATGTTTCGACTTTAAGTCAAGTTCAAATGAAGGCTATTATGCCAAATTTTGTAAAATATCTCTATGTGCATTAGATTCTAAATTGCTCACATGTGTACTACACACTTTGATTTGAATTGTGTTTGTGTTTGTTGTTGATGGTGAGGATAATATTTGAAATTGATAAGGTGAGCATGAAATACTGAATATGGCCAACGTGCCAAGAATGATCTTATAATTATGGCCACTAGTACCAACGAAATAAAAAGATGTGAAAGTATTATGAAATGCGATGATTGATATAAAAAGGTTGATGTCTCAAATAAGACAGCCTAGCCGATCGAGTCGTGATCGAACTCTGTACTAAATTTACGGTGGTATTGATATTGACAATAATTGTGGTTGATTCTCTAATGAGATAGCCTAACCGATCGGGTCGTGATCGGACTCCGTACTAAATTTATGGTGGTATTGGTATTGATAGTAATTGTGGTTGATTCTCTAATGAGATAGCCTAGCCGATCGGGTTGTGATCAGACTCTGTGCTAAAAGTACGGTGCCATTGGTATTATAAACATTGGTATTATGAACAATGGTATATCGATACTAAGAATCTCCCAATGTGAGATATGGAAATTAATTTGAACATTGTCTTGATCCTAAATTGAGGTTTGATGTTGATTAAGGCTTTCATTGATATTATGATAATCTTGTTGTATTATTTGTCATTCTATTGAGAGGGTGTTTAGTTATACATACTAGTGCTATTCAACGATACTAACGTCCCTTTTGCTGGGGGCGCTGCATCTTTAAATGGATACAGGTGGTTCCACAGCACGAGATATTGATCAGTGATAGCAGTGCACCTTCTTCCCAGCTGACTTGGTGAGCCCCACTTCATTCCGGGGTCATGAATCTTTTGTACTTTGTGTATTCTGTTTGAGGTATAGCCGGGACCTTGTTGCCGGCATTATCATTGTACTCTTCTTTATCTATAGAGGCTCCTTAGACATAGTGTGGGTTGTGTATTAGTGCTGGAAAAGTCAAAATATATATATTATGTTGTGGTTGTATTACTTGTCCATTTGAGACTTTAAAAATGATGAAACTATTGGAAATGAATTGGTATTGTAGACGTGAACACATTTTGTCTAATTAAGGAAAATATGCATTATCTCCATTCGTGGATGAGTTTGGGTAGAATGAAATCTAACAGGCTTGCTCGGTCGGGTTCACTGGGTTGAACACCGATCGAGCTCCTCGATTTTGGGGCATGACGTTTTTATGTCCCTTTTGGTTATAGTTTAAAGTTGCTTAGTTTTTTTGTTTTTGTTTTTGAACGTGGACTACAAGAGGAGTAGAGGAAATATTTTTTTGTTTTTGTTTTACCTGCTCTTTCATATAGAGTCCAAAAGCTAGAAAACATGCCATAAAATGCAGGCCATAAACTAGCTAGAACAATCTAATCTAAGTGATATATAATGTACTGATGCAAATTATAATATTAGTTGTAATTTGGAGAGGAATGCTTAGCTACTTTGGGTGATTTTCATTTAAGTGATTGTAAAATTGTTGATTAAAGGCTCTTACTGAAGAAAATATTTTCTTGCTAGGTGTAAACAATTATAAGTTTATCAATGATTAAGAACATAATTAAGGTTAAATCTTCTGCTAAAGTATTCTCCATATTATTTGTAAAATTTGTCTCATTAAATGATTCTAGTAATGTTTAAAATAATGTCAAGGTATATTTAATTTAGGCATTCTCTGCAATATTATTTCTGGTACATTTCTTTTTCTAATAAAATAGCATTCAATTGATGGTATACTTTGGGCCGAATTGTTCATTTTGAATCTCACTATGGGTTGAACTAATAGAGAAAGATAAAATGATACCATGAGGTCAATAAATTCATGTTTAATATCTTGAAAATGATAAATTAACATTCTCTCTGACATGTCATCTTTAATTGTTGTTGGTGCAAAATTTTTTATACTCATGCTTGTTTGGATTTATTTCATTTGCTAGAATCATCAGAACGCTATCATATAGTTCTTAAGCTGATAACTTTTGACTAATGCACCATAAAGAAGAATCTGATAACTTTGTATTTTTAAAATAGTCAAGACACAGCTGAGGCAGAAAGAAATAAAAAAGAGAAGCAAAGAATGAAAATATCACTTGTTGTCTTAAAATATTTTCTGGAATAAGTCCTTTACTCTTGAATTTTGACCCTATTATCCTTGTGTAAAGTTTAGCTATAAAGTACTAAAGTATTTGATTTTAATTAATTTAATTTAATCATTTGAAGTGTTGAAAATTACTAGAACTTCCCATATTTTGTTTATTGAGGCGAAATTCTAAACTGATCTAGAAAATGAATAGGCTTTCTTCAAATCCCATGTAGCTAAACACTTGAGTCACTACAATACATAAATCCCTAGTATCCCCATTTGAGACTGAACAAATTCTTTGAAACAAACTTTTTTCTGTACGATTATATTGACATAACTCTACTTATATATTGCACAAATTTATATTGAAAAAAATGATAAGTGTCTACGAGCGTATTATGAATTGCATGCTCAGTTTGCTCAACTTTCGCCTAGGAAAGGCTATTGAAATACAAATTCAAAAAAAAAGGTGAATACAAAAGCAGTCAAGAAATAAAAAGGGGGGGGATATATATATATTTCTAATAAACATATGTGAAATAGATTACATCTACTTGTGTGAGTAAGAATTGGAAAATGGAAAGGAGCACAAAACAGTTTGTACATCATTCCAATTGGTAAGAAAAGCAGATCAGTCACTATAAAAATATATCAATTATCCTATCAAAGCACTTATCCTACATTACAAGGCAATAAAAGTCCTAAAAAATTTTATGATGTCAATCAACATGCACTATTTTATGATTATCATAAACAAAGTTGATTGATGAATATTTTTTGTATGTAAAAGTTGATTTTATGCATGATGATAAACACATGACCAAGAGGGGAAATCAATTCTAGAAAATTTATTAAAATAGCAGGTGAAATCAATTTTTTTGTAAAAATTCAAAATTAAAAAAAAAAGATATTTTCTACTAACAGCTAGCTTGATTTGTTTTCTTGAAAAGGAAGAATTCAGAAATTTCCTCGAGGACCAAGAAAATGCAAAGTGTGGGGAAGTTTGATAAGATAAAGATATTATGCATAATATGAGTTGTTATTGAATTCTTAATATTAATATTGTTATTTTCTTGTAGGTAATATCAAAATATAAATAATAAAAATAAATAAATAAGAAAAAGAAGAAAGTTAAAAATGGATAATATTGGAAAGAAGCTAGCAGAAGCATTAGCAAATTGGAGAATACACCATTTCTTATCAATGGTCATTTACTTGTTGGCAAGTTGAAAGACAAAGTTTGTTGAAACTTTGTTGTACACGGGCAAAAGCAATGGAAAGAAAATCTATAACTACCGTCATTTTTAAGTTGTTGTACACGGACTTTGACGGAGGAAGGAAGCAACTAAGTTGTTTCTATTTTTTGAAGTCTTCATTTATCAGTTTCTTCAGTCATCAATATTGAAAATTATTTGGTTCCTCCTTTTAATTAAATAGCGGGAATTCTTCTTCTTGAATATTTCTTTCTATTTTCTTATTTAATGGAAAAAAATATTTTCATTAGTAGTACTAACTCCAGTATGGAGTAACTTTCTTTTGTGTTGTGATAATGACGAATCTTAATATTTCTATATAATTAGTAAATATTATTTTTCAATTTCTCAAGATCCAAAGAGACTTTATTTTGGGTACCACTGTGAAAAAATAGAAAATGCATAATATATTGGGACACTGTTACTAAACCAAAAGAACTTGGAGGCTTAGGCATTAGGAAAGCCAAGCCAAAAAATATGGCTTTATTAACTAGTCTAGCATAGAGAATTTTTAACAATCCTTTAGCATTTTGGGCTAAAGTCTTGATTAGCAAATATGGAAAGAAATGAAATATAAAATCGACTTCCCACACATGGAACAGCCTCCTTAAGGGATGCTTTTACTGCAATAACGGTATTAGATGGACGGTAGATAAGAAGTCCACTTTAAACATATGCGACACAAACTCGATTCCCAACATCATAAACCTTAGACAAAGTGTTACATGGCCCTTACCTGTAACGACCTGACCGATCATTTTACTTTCTAGGTCCATGTTCCCCTAAGTAAGACTCTCCGTATATGCTTTTACTATTTTATGACTTGCGGAGATGGTTGGTTTAGGTTTGGTAGGGTTCGGGTTGAAATCGGAACACTTAGTTCCTTAATATTGGCCTAAAATGACCAAGTTTGACTTGAGTCGACATTTTTAGTAAACGACATCGGAATCGGGATTTGATAGTTCTAATATGTTCGTATGATGATTTTGGACTTGGATATAGGTTTGCATCAGGTTTCGAGTGATCCGGGAGCGTTTCGGCGCTTAATGTTGAAAGTTGGCACATTGAAAGTTTTTTAGTTCTTTAAATTTGTTTTTGAGTAGACTTTGTTGTTATCGACCTCCGTTTGGGATTTCGAGCCTGGGAATAGGTGTGTATGGTAAATTATGACTTGTACGCAAAATTTGGTACTATTTTGAGTTGTTTAAGTATGATTCGATGCGTTCGGAGTTAGTCGAAGAAGTTTGAAGTTCATAAGTTGATCAATTTGGTTTTGGGGTGTGATTCTTGGTTTCGATGTTATTTTATGCGTTTTGAGGCTTCGAACAGGTCCGTATTATATTTATAGACTTGTTGGTATAGTTGGACGGGGTCCCGGATAGTTCGGGTATGTTTCGTATCGCTAGGAGCTAAGTCCAAAACCATTGGTGGGGCAAGCCTTCGCGATCACGAGACTGCCCTCGCATTGGTGATAACTAGGGGCTTTAGCCTATTTTTTACTCTCTTTTGCTTAGGTTTTGGGTCAAAAATACATAAAGGTGTTCCTGAAAACTAACTTAATGTGTTTGCTTATAGTGTTTGGTCAAAATGAGGCAAAGAAGCCATAATTAACTCATGAAGGAGCCAAACTTGCACGAATCCAAGGCTGAGACTGGAGCGCTGAGAGCGGCAAAAACGCGCGGCTGCGTAAGGACCACCGCTAAGGTGGCCACTATTATGCGGACCGCGAAAGTAGATTCAGAGAAGCTACTTTCAGTACTAAAATCACCGTTGACCGCGTTGGAAAAGCAGAGCCGCGAAATCTTTAGCGCGGCCGCGAGGGGATTTTTGCTGAGAGTGTGGTTTGAGGTTCAGAGACTCTACAGTTTGGGCTCAAATGAAGAACGCGGCCCGCTTCCAAATTACGCGGCTGTGAATTGATCTTACGCGGACGCGAATGGAATTCCGCTGAGAGCGCATCTTGAGGTTCAGTGACCCTACAAGTCGGGCATAACTGAAGAACGCGGTCCGCGTTCAAATTATGTGGTCGCGATGGAAGCACACGCGGATGCGGTTGAAATTACCCGGTCAGCGAAACTAAGCCCAGTCCAAGCCCAGTATTGAAGAAACGAAGACTACACTCATTATTACGCGGACCCGGTCAGAATTACGCGTCCGCGAATCCTCCACAGTGGCATTGTTGTCCGAAGATTTCAGCTGTGTATAAATAGACCTTTTTGATATTTTTAGGTTAAGTTTTTTTTAGCAGAGCACGTGAACGGCTGATTTTTCCCTTTTTGGGCAGTTTTAGAGTAGATTTACCTTAAAACTTTAGATTTTCATCTTGTACTTTAATATTATGGCTTATATTGCATCTTTATATTTGATTTCTGCTGTTATTATGAATAGCTAGACCCTATAGCTAGGGTTGTGACCCAACCCTAGTGTGGGTATTTAATGGGTCTTGAATTTTAAGGCTTAATTATTTATGGGTTAGTGATATTTAGCCTAGCTCATGCTAAAATTATAGAATTAGTGGTTGCAAACACTGACTCACGCCTTTATGACTTAAGCTTTTCTTGAAAAAGAAGGACTAAGTCTAGGAATATTAGGCTAACAAGGAATTGAGGTAAACTCAAGAGATTGATAGCCCCAATTAAAGGGTTAAACCTAGAGATAGTAATACCCGACTTGAGCCAATTTCACTTGTATTGTATGAACACCCATTTGGGCTTGAGAAAGCCAAATCGGGCAAAGTCACTCAAACTACCGAGAGGTATAGAGTGAGTACTTATGTGTGATGGTTATATCACGACCCCAATCATAACAAGCTTGTCCTAGATTCTTGATACCCATTAGATACTCACCTAGGCGGAAGTCACTTCCCTTGTGCTTTTTAACACTTGAAAACTTTCACCAAAAATATTGTACTTAGCTTACACTTATCATGCAATAGTATAAAATTAGAATAAAGTCAATCACAACAATGTTTGGAAGTGCAATTAGGAACAACACGCACATCTAGATTAGTTAGATACCCAACTCCAAGCCAAATTAACTTCCTGTGTAAATCGATCCCGGCCTCGTTGGGTAAAACTGCATCGACCATCCTCGCTACACTATAGTGGTGTAAGTTTGGCCTTGATCACTTTTTGGCGCCGTAGCCGGGGAGTTAGATGGTGTTGGATATCTATCTAACTATTTGTGTGTCTTGTTTTTCTTTCCTTCTATTTTTCTAACTTTTGTGTATCAATCGCTTTAGGTACCAAATGGCTCATAATGATTCTCTCGGACATGTTCTTCCGGAGGAGGAGGTAGATGACAATGTTGAGGATGAGGTTAATCTAGAACATCAAGTCCAGAGAAAAGGCCGTCAGGCTAATGAAAACATTCCAAACCCTCCCCTACCTCCTCCACGGGAAGCACACCGGGTTCTACCCAATGAAGGTTATGCAAGTGAAATTGTCCCGCCCCAGATTCGGGCGGGAAATTTTCAAATTACAAATGTCATGTTGGACCTATTGGAGCAAAGGGGCTTCTTCACTGGAGCTCCTCATGAGAACGCATACAAGCATCTAAAGGGTTTTGTAGACACATGTTGGGGGAGCAAGCAGACGAACATGTCGGAGGACTCTCTAAGATTGAGACTTTCCCCATTCACTTAGAGGGAAAGCTTTGGACTGGCTCGAGAGGCTACCCAACCACTCCATACACACGTGGGATGAGTTGGCAGAAAAGTTTATAGCCAAATATTTTTCACCGAGTCATATGGCAGCATTGAGGGATGAGATCTTAGCCTTTAAACAAGAACCTAATGAACCCCTACATGAAATCTGGGAGCGATACCGGACAATGGTCAAGGAATGCCCAAACAATGATATGACTAAAGTAATGATTCAACAAACATTCTATAGGGGCATCCACACGACCAACCAGTGTGTGGTGAATCAGCTAGCTGGGGGAAAGTTTATGAAAATGCCTTATGCCAATGCTTGTGACATACTTGATGAGATGGATGACACATCCTCATCTTGGCAGAGTCGGGCAAATGTTCCTCAGGGTGACCCTAATGTCATCTATCTTCACAAGGAACTTCATGATCACGGACAAGCCATAGTCGAGTTGACAACTACTATAAATCAGTTAGCAAAGGCTCAGCTTCAGCAAGTTCAAGGGAACAAAGCAAGTAAATTCCATGGAAGGGGTAAATGTAATGGTCAACAAGAGGAGACAGTGTGGTCAACAAGTGCAAAACAATCAAGATCAATATGAGCAAAGTGGTAGTGGTTACAATCAAGATGATTCTTATGATGATCAAAGTGAGGAAGTGTTATATGCCAATAACTACCAAGGTCAACGGAGAAATGTTCCAAATCAACAATGGAGATCGCAAGCGAACAATCAAAATTGGGGCAACCAAGGCCAAGGGAATTAGAACAATGGCAACAACAACAACTCGAACAATTGGGGGAACAACAATCAGAATTGGGGGAACAACAATAACAATTGGGGCGGCAATGGAAACCAAGGGGGTTGGAATAATAATAATCAAGGCAACCGGGGGTCGGGCTTTCAAAGGCCCCCGATGTATTAACAACCTAACAATCCACCTTCATATTCATCTCAGGGGCAAAGTTCTTCAAACAATGAGATGGGGCGGATAGAGAGTATGTTCAAACAAATAATGGAAAGGAATGCTGACTCCAATGCCCAAATAGCCTCCCATACTACCTCTATTCGCAACTTGGAAGTACAAAAGGGTCAAATTTCTCAAGCATTGAATACTCATCCTAAGGGGGCACTACCAAGTGATACAGTAGTAAACCCGAAGGTTGGGAAGAATATAGGCCATGCTATGGCGGTGACCACAAGAAGCTGTAGAGATGGAGATGCAAGTACCTCTACTCCAAAGAAGATTGTGAGTGATGATGTTGTGTTACAAGAAGATGATGAGATTCAAGCCAATGATGAGAATGTGAATGATGAAGTGAGGATCTATATTTATGACAACATGGAGGAGACTCAAAATAATGTGAACCCGTCTAGGGAACACGTGATAGACATACCGGAAATGGTAGTGCCTAAAACCAAGGCCCCTTTGCCAAGGCCTCCTCCACCGTATCCTCAAAGGATTGCAAAGCAAAATAATGAAAACCAATTCAAGACGTTTATTGAGATGATGAAAAGTTTGTCAATCAATGTGCCCTTGGTGGAAGCTCTAGAACAAATGTCGGGATATGCCAAGTTCATGAAAGACTTGGTAACTAAGAAGAGATCTATGAATTGTGAGACCATCAAAATGACTCATCAAGTGAGTGCCATTGTGAACTCGATGGCTCCAAAGCTTGAAGATCCCGGTGCCTTTACAATTCCGTGCACCATTGGTAGCGCCGATTTTGCAAAAGCCTTGTGTGATTTAGGAGCAAGTATTAATTTGATGCCATATTCCGTGTTCAAGACACTAGGTATTGGGCAACCAAGATCTACTTCCATGATATTACAAATGGCGGATCGGACATAGGCCGCTTGGTATTATTGATGATGTTCTAGTCCGGGTCGATAAGTTTATTTTGCCTGTTGATTTTGTGATTCTCGACTGTGAAGTCGACTATGAGGTGCCTATAATATTGGGGAGACCTTTCCTAGCAACACGGAAGGCATTGGTTGATGTGGAAGCAAGGGAGCTCACCTTCCGAGTGGGCGATGAAAAAGTTGTATTCCACGTGTGCAAATTAATTAGGCAACCAAATAGCAATGAAGTTTGCTCTTTTGTGGATCTTGTCACGGAGGTGATAGTTGATGACACGAGTTCCATGATCAATGTGGAAGACCCTTTTGAAGTTGTGTTGCTAAACCATGAGGATGATGAAAAGGAAGGCTTGGTTGTATGTGCAAATGCGTTGCAAGGAATGGAATCCTACTTATATGGGCCCTGTAAACTTTCCTTAGACTTGGAAAACCGGAAGACTCCACCAACAAAGCCCTCAATCGAGGAGCCACCAATATTGGAGTTGAAGCCTTTGCCTTCACACCTCAGTTATGAATTCTTAGGCCCTTCTTCCACATTACCTGTTATTATTTCTGCTTGCCTAACTAACGTGCAGGTAGACTCCACCTTTGCGGTGCTTCAAAGAAGGAAAAAGACAATTGGATGGACTTTGGCTGACATTCGGGGTATAAGCCCTGCCTTTTGCATGCACAAAATTATACTAGAGGATGATGCCAAACCCTCCTTGGAACATAAAAGGAGGTTGAATGAGGCTATGCAAGAGGTCGTCAAGAAGGAAATTATCAAGTGGCTTGATACATGGGTTGTGTACCCTATTTCAGATAGTTCATGGACTTCACCGGTACAATGTGTGCCGAAGAAGGGGGTATGACTGTAGTCACAAATGAGAAAAATGAGTTGAACCTCACTCGTACCGTCACCTGATGGATGGTATGTATGTACTACAGAAAGCTGAACAAAGTGACCCGCAAAGACCACTTTTCATTGCCCTTTCTTGATTAAATATTGGACAGACTTGCCGGGCGTGCCTACTATTGCTTTTTGGATGGGTACTCAGGGTACAACCAGATTCTCATTGCACCGGAAGACCAAGAAAAAACCACCTTCACATGTCCATATGGCATATTTGCATTCTCACGGATGCAGTTTGGTTTGTGTAATGCACCGGCTACCTTTCAGCGGTGTATGATGGCAATATTTACGGATATGGTGGAGGACTTCCTCAGAGTGTTCTTGGATGATTTTAGTGTTGTGGGGGACTCATTTGAAGAATGCTTGGATAATCTTGACAAAGTGTTGGCCCGATGTGAAGAGACCAACCTAGTGCTTAATTGGGAAAAATGCCACTTTATGGTCGAGGAGGGCATTGTCCTCGGCCATAAGATCTCAAAGAACGGTATTGAAGTGGACAAAGCGAAGATTGAAGTTATTTCAAAACTCCCTCCTCCTACTTCTGTCAAGGGAGTTAGGAGTTTTCTTGGGCATGCACGGTTCTATCGAAGGTTCATCAAGGATTTCTCAAAAGTGGTGAACCCTTTGTCCAAGCTGCTAGAAAAGGATGCAAAGTTTGTATTCAATGAAGATTGCATGAAATCGTTTGAGCTTCTCAAGTATAAATTGACAACCACTCCCATCATTACCGCACCCAATTGGATCTTACCATTTGAGCTCATGTGCGATGCTAGTGACGTTACGGTAGGAGCGGTTTTGGGGCAAAGGGTCAACAAGATATTTTATCCAGTCTATTATGCAAGAAAAATGATGAATGATGCCCAAGTCAATTATAAGGTGACCGAGAAAGAGTTATTAGCCATTTTCTTCGCCATGGAAAAGTTCAGGCTATATCTCACAGGTGCCAAAGTGATTGTGCACACCGATCACGCGGCACTCCGTTACTTGATGACCAAAAAGGACTCGAAGGCTAGGTTGATGAGATGGGTTCTTCTTCTTCAAGCATTTGACCTTGAAATCATTGATAGAAAAGGAAGTGATAATAAAGTGGCGGACCACTTGTCCCGCTTAGAAGAGGAGGGGAGGCCCCACGATGGCCTCGAAATTAATGATTCGTTCCCGGATGAACAACTCCTCTCTGTGTCCTTGAATGATATGCCTTGGTTCGCCGATGTGGCTAACTTTCTTGTGACCGGTATTGTCCTGAGTGAGCTCTCTTCTAACCAAAGGAAGAAACTCAAACGGGACAACTTATATTATTATTGGGACGAGCCCTATCTTTTCAAGATTTTCAATGATGGTGTGATCCGGAGATGTGTCCCGGAAGAGGAGCAAATGAATATTCTTGATGCTTGCCATTCCTCGCCTTACGGTGGTCATCATGGTAGGGCGAGAACTGCTTCAAAGGTTCTTATCTATGGATTCTATTGGCCTACCCTGTATAAAGATGCAAGTGAGCTTGTTAAGAGGTATGATGAATGCCAAAAAGCTGGTGGAATTTCCAAGAAGGATGAAATGCCTCTCACCACTATTGTTTAGATCGATATTTTTGACGTGTGGGGCATAGACTTCATGGGGCCATTTGTGAGTTCCTGTAGTAACACTTACATTCTGGTTGCTGTTGATTATGTTTCCAAGTGGGTTAAAGCTGTAGTTTTGCCCAACAATGAGGCACGGAGTGTAGTGGTGTTCTTAAAGAAAAATATCTTCACAAGGTTTGGCACTCCTAGGGCGCTCATCAGTGATGGGGCTTCTCATTTCTACAACAAGGCCTTCGACACTTTACTTTCCAAGTATGATGTCAACTATAAGGTGTCAAATCCTTATCATCCCCAGGCTAGTGGACAAGTTGAGGTCTCCAACAGGGAGATAAAGAGCATATTATCAAAAACTGACAATGCAAACCAGACGGATTGGTCAAGGAAACTTGATGATGCTTTGTGGGCTTATAGAACTGCATACAAGACTCCAATTGGCATGTCTCTGTATCGGTTGGTATTTGGGAAAGCATGCCATCTTTTGGTCGAGTTAGAGCATAAGGCCATATGGGCGCTCAAGAAGTTTAACCTTGAATGGGATGTAGCAGCTAATCTCCGGGTGGAGCAACTCAATGAACTAGATGAGTTCCTGTTTCATGCCTATTCCAGCTCGTCCTTGAATGAGGACAAGATAAAGTACTTGCACGACAAATATGCCTGTAACAAGGAATTCATGGAGGGTGATTTGGTTCTTCTATTCAACTCCCTTTTACGACTGTTTCCGGGAAAGCTCAAGTCAAAATGAATGGCCCTTTTGAGGTGGTGCACGTGACTCCGTTTGGTGATCTTGACTTGAAAAACAAAAATGGTGAAATCTTCAGAGTTAATGGGCACTGAGTGAAGCATTACCTCGGCAAGTTTGATAATAGCCATATGGTGTCCTTGATCAATTTCCAATGATGTTGGTAACATGCGTCGTTCCGCGACGTTAAATCAGGCGCTTCTTGGGAGGCAACCCATGTGTATTTCTTTCTTTTTTTGATTTTCTTCTTAGATCAAGCTTTATTTTGAACTAAGTGGTTGTGAGCTTTGTATAGGAATTATTTGTGTAGTACAAGACTGTTGCTGGAAACATTTTTTTAAGTATGGGGAATTACTCGGACCGCGCTCAAAATTTCTCTCTGAAGTTGTATTCGTGTCCGAATTCGTTATTTTGCGGTCCGTGTTGATCTTACGCGGTCGCGCCCTTAATCCACTCTCAGCGGACCTGTTTCTAAAAAGGCTCTTCGAAAGGTAAAAAGCGCAGACTACGGTGGAATTCCGTAGACCGCGATCAGGTAAGTCGGTGGGACCTCTGGGGTTGGTATAAATAGGAAGTCCTTGGGACTTTTACACTTTTCGAACCCCACACTCTCACCGAAATAGACCATTGTTCATCTTCCCCTTCTTACACTTTTAATTTCATATCTCATTAATCAAGAATCAATTTCCTACTACAACTCCACATCTAGTATGCTAAACTCTTTACATTAATTTCATATTTTGATTTTCTTTTCTTCTAGTTTTACTTTTTCTTTTTTAGGGTTTAACACATGTCATGATTTCAAAATGATGCTTGATTGATGCTAAAAATGCACGTGGGTAATGTTTAATGCCTAATGGGGGATAGGGTTGTTTATTGTGCCTGTTAATTGCCTAAATATTTGGACTAAGTGAAACCCTAGGTCTTAAACAATTCATCAGTGCCAGTATGATTTGAAATTCGCGGAGCGCAGTCCAAATTACGCGGTCCGCGTTCATGCTTTTGTGCGAGCTGCGTAGGCTTATATGTTCGCGAACGCGGTGATTTTTTCGCGGTCAGTGGTTGACTGTACGCAGCTGCATCCATAATTTCACAGACCGCGTTCATGAACTTCAGAGAATTAATAAATTGATTTCGCGGCCGCGTTCATTTTTACATGGTCCGCGTCTGTTGTTTTGCGGTCGCGCCCATTATTTCGCGGTCAGCGGAAACCAATGTTCAGAGAGTTGGTAGTCTGGTCCCAACTCTTTCGAGGTCGCGCTCCTTTTTACGTGGACCGTGATGACCCTTCTGCGGCCGAGCTCCTTTTTACGTTGTTAGCAGACCCCTGCTTTGAGCAACACTATGATCATTTTAGTTGTTTTCCTTTGTTGGTTCATTGAACCACAATACTAATGAGCTTTCACTGATTGTGTATGCAGATAATGGTGCGATCTCGTGGCGGTCCTGAGAAATCACAAGGGAGGGCAGAATTCTCCCGAGGTCGGGGCAGAGGGAAACAGATTGCACCCTTAGCACCTCAAAGGGTCATTGGCAAGAAGAAAACCCTCTAAAGGCCCACTCCCGACTCTTCTGAGACTAGTGAATATGTCCCCTCCCGGGAGATTTCTGAAGGGGAAGCTGCACAACCCCAACAAGAGGCTCAATCACAGCCCTACCGCCTCTTCAATGAATCTACCTCCTTATCTGGGTTGTCTGATGGCTCAAGAGGTTGTAGTGAGACTTCGACACCACCTGCCCCACCTGCTGTAACTCCGTTCTCAACAGTGGCTCCAATTAATATTGATGATGAAGAGGATGTCCCGAATGAAGGGATAGGTGGTGATACCCGGGTTGGAGGTTTGTTGAAATCAAGAAAGCCCGCAGTATGGCAAGATAGATTGGTCAGTGAGAAAGCCTACCACAAGTTCCGGGAATGGTGGCCACAAAGGTCGCTCACCCTCGAGAGGGATTTCATAGAAAGAGATCTTTTACCCCACAATCCCAATGTGAAGAAGCAATTTGATGAAAGAGTGGGGTGGAAATTCTTCACTAGCAAGCTATCGGAGGCCAATGAGTAATTAGTCAAAGAATTCTATGCCAATGTCGCCCACATCAAAAAGGGAACCAATGTGACTAAGGTACGGAACCGGAAGATCAGATTTGATGGCAAGACACTGAACACATATGTCAGGTTCGATAATGTGGACGAATACCTGTACTTGGAGAAGGTGGCATTAGATGAGGCAGCTCGTCCATGGCTTGCAGAGGTGATAGCCATCCATGGGACAACACCGGCTTGGTTTACACCTGGGGTCCAAATTGCTAGAAACACTCTGAGCTTTGAAGCAAAAGGGTAGTGCACCTTCGTTTGCAGCCGGCTAGACCCATCTCAGCATGACAGTGATATCCTAGTCTCCCGGGAAATTGTTGTTGCTTCTATCATGGCGGGGTACCCGATAAATGTGGGAAACATCATGGCCAGAAACATCACCAAAGCTATCGGGAAGGAAGAAACATCATACCCGTTCCCCAACTTCCTTGCCATGTATTTAGAGGAGCAAGATGTAGAAGGGAGGAAATTTTACATCAAGGTGAATCCAAAAAGGCCCTTCTCTTGGTATAGCCTTCAGGGAGCAGACAATCCCAAGTCCAAAGGAAAAGCCACTACCTCCGCTGGCCAGTCTGAAGAGCCAAGGGTAGTGGCCACTGGGTCCGAGCCTTCCACAGCCGAAGGTTCATCTGCTGCTATACCACCTCCTTCCTCAGGGCCATATGTCTCTACCCTACTATCTGTGCCTTCCTCCTCAGCTTACCCTCAGACTGCACTGTGGGTTAATCAGACTTTATCCAGCACAACAACTGGATGTAGGTAGCTACATCAAAGCTATCTGCCTTATCCAGTGCAGTCGCAGCATAGGTAGCTCCAGCACAGCTTCAGATGCCTCCGTTAGTGGAGGATTCGTTGAAGAAAATCCTTGACAACCAAAAGAAAATTCTGGAGACTCTGGGTACTGATGAGAAGGTAATCAAGGATATGGGAAAACAAATCAAGAAGGTGAAGAAGAATCAAGAGCTATTAAAGAAGGAGGTGGAGAAGCTTACTTCCGCCGGAGATATTCCTCTGGACCTCCTTATGGAGGAAACTGTCCTGGCAGCACAAACAGCACAGGCATCAGAGCAGGAGGCTGACAGAGAGCCAGTGAGAATATTTGTGGTATCCCAGACCGAGGACTTGGAGATTCAGTTAGAGGATCCTGATGGACCTGATGAGCCTACACAGTCTGAGGACCCTACCAGAGTACCTGATCCCATGCAGACAGAGACCACATAGGGAGTTTTCTTTACTTTCTATCCCTCCCCTGACCTTATTTTTACTTTTAGCATTGAGGACAATGCTAACTTCTATTTGGAGGGGGGGGGGGGGGGGGGA
>AWOL01S0009659.1:111576-179149 GCA_000715115.1 Nicotiana otophora | reverse complement strand
CACACACACACACACACACACACACACATATATATATATATATATATAAAGCAAAACTGAAATATCGCGGTAATAAAGACTGAAATGTAACAAGGAAGAAATCACGGAAAAACAACAGCTCAGTACACAACAAATCAACAGGGGATCTCCCGAGATACCGTATCGTAGTCCCAAACGGAAATGTTCAGGGGGGTCTCCCGGAATACCGTTTCGTAGTCCCAAAGTAAATATGCAAGATAGGGGGGATCGCCCAAAATACCATTCCATTGTCCCAAAGTAAATATGCAGTACAGAGGGATCTCTCGAAATACCGTTTCGTAGTTCCAAAGAAAGTATGCCTCCAAAAAATAGAATTCAATAGTTACAACACGAAGTCTTACAATTAATCCTAAGTACAAGTTAAGGAAAGCAGGTTAAACCACTAAACATGTTGCACGTAGTTCAAGTAAAAACGTGGAAGCAAGTAGGCATGCTTTTTCTTAGTCTAACAAGATACTATACATGCTAATAAGTTCAAATAAGAGGAAAGACAGGTTACTATTTAGTGAAAATGGGGTTTTTACAATAATTAACTCGTGTACGTACTCGCCACCTCATGTATACAACGCTCATATATCAAAACAATACCAAATCCTATGGGGAGTTCCCCCACACAAGGTTAGGCAAGTGACTTACCTCGAACCAAGCACAAATCAACATGAACTAATCTTCTTTTCACGAATATCCAATTCTGAATGGACCAAATCTAGCTAAAACCAATTACATAACATAAATATAACTACAAGAAACTAATCTAGCGAACGAAATCAAAGTTAAAGCAAGAAATTTGAAAGTCGCTCAAAAAGCCTCCCTGGGCCCACCTCTCGAAATCGAGTAATAGTTACCAAATAAAAACACTCATTCACTCACGAGTTCACTCGTATAAAAATTATCCAAATCCGACGCTTAAATCCCACTCAAAATTCATAATTTTGTTTGGGGAAATTTTTCCCCATTTTACCAACTTCCTCACTCAACTTCCTTAATTAGATGAAGAATACAACAATGGATTAATGGAAAACAACCAAAAACGGGTTAGAAATCATTACCCAATAACTTCCTCTGAAAATCCTTCAAACATTCGCCAAATTCTGAGTTCTCCAAGTCCCAAAATGAAAATAAAATCAAACCCTCAAAATTTCCCCTTTTCTGCCCAGCGATTTCGCTTCTGCGAGGGGATAACTGCATCTGCGGTACCGAGCCTGCGGAAAAATCAACGAAGGTACGGATTTCACTTAAGTCCGTATTTGTGAGAAGGTGGCCATAACTGTGTGTGCGCACCTGCGGAGAATGATCCGTTTCTGCGGTCTCCCTCCGCACCTGCGCTCCATAGCCGCATCTGCGGGCATCACAGATGTGGAAGGTTACCTCGCACCTGCGGTCCCTGGGCTCCTCCTCACAAACCACGTCTGCGACTTCCCACCGCATGTGCGAAAAACACTAGAACCAGCAATCTAAGAAATCTCCTAAGTCCAATTTTGATCAGTTAAGCACCCAAAACTCACCCGAGGCCCCCAGGACCTCAACCAAACATACCAACCAATCCTAAAATACAATACGAACTTAGTTGAACCTTCGAATCACTAAAAATAGCATCAAAACACCAATTTCACACGGATTCAAGCCTAATGAACTTTGAAATTTTTAAATTCTACAAACGACGTCGAAACATATCAAATCTCGTCTGAATGACCTCAAATTTTATACATAAGACACAAATGACACTACGAACCTACTCCAACTTCCATAAATTCCATTCTGAACCCGATCTCAAAATTACCACTGCCGACCGAAATCTCCAAAATTCATACTTTTCGCCAATTGAAGCATAATTCTACTACGGACCTCTAAATCACATTCTGGACGCCCTCTTAAGTCCAAAATCACCTAACGGAGCTAACAGAACCATCAAAATTCAAATTTGAGATCGTTACAGATAAGTCGATGTCTGATCGACTTTTCCAACTTAAACTTCCAATTTATAAACAAAGTGTCTCAATGAACTCCAAAAACCAAAACGAACCCTCCCGGTAAGACACAATAGCAGAAATAGGTATGGGGGAAGCAGTTAATAGGGGATCGAGTCTCTAACTCTCAAAATGACCGGTCGGGTCGTTACAGAGGCAGGTACATCTGGTGTTTGTTCAGGCATGCATCCACATTACCCGGAGGCCTAGTGGTGAGCTTCTTCTCATGCTCCGTTATGCAGCAACTGGAGCCTTCTCTTGTTATATTTATTTCTGTCTCTTCTGTTTCAGACAGTAGTTTTAGGGAGTTTTATATATTCTATTACATGCTCATGCACTTGTGACACTGGATTTTGGGGATTTCTAGTATATATTCATGATTTTGTCTATAATTTCACCACTTCACCCTTATATTTATTTTTATTCCTTATATTACTACGGACATTTATCCTTAGCTCTTTATTAAATAAAAATCAATATCTTTAAAAATACTAAAATGAATAAGTAAATAGATAATTCACCGTTGTCTTGCCTAGCAGCGATGTTGGGCGACATCACATTTTATAGTGGGAATTGGGTCGCGACATTAACTAAAGAGGAAAGCAACTTGAGTATTAAGGAAATTGGTGGCAAAGGATAATGGGACCTAGGGAAAATCTCTTTTGAGCTTCCAAATACTATTATTAATAACATAAAAACCATTGATCTAAATACTACACCAATCACAACCAATACACTCCTATGGAGCCTGAATAATAGTGGCATATTCAGTGTGAAACTCTTGTTACAAATAATTGGAGGTGCATGACTCTGATTTACAATATTCTAACTGGATATGGGAGCGTAATTGCCCCAACAAAATCAAGTTTTTTCTATGGAAGCGCTACCATAACAGGATTCCTACCCTTAAATACCTCTACAATTGTGGAATAAATATCGACCCAATATGTCTAGTATGTAAGTGCTCAAAAGAATCTGTCGGCCATATTTTTTGGGAATGCTATATTGCAAAATCCTTCTAGGAATCCATTGGATGGAAAACAACTCCACTAATTGGCCCATTACACTAGCTAGATCACTTAAACAATGCCCACATAACTCTGTACAACCAAAGAATCACTTGGGAAGAGGCATTCCCATTCACTCTCTGGATTATTTAGAATGATAGAAACCTTAACAACCAAAACAATACGAACCAAGGCATCAATATCAAAAGGATCCTTAACCTCGCACTTGAATACAATTATCTTCCAGTAAAACCTCTAGCATACACACTCAAAAAGGATATTAACGTTATTTGGTGTGCTCCTCCGAAGGAATGGTATAAGATAAATATTGACGATTCTTTCAACAACTTCTATCTACGAGGAGAGATAAGAGGAGTAATATGTGTAACGATACGACCGGTTATTTTGAGCTCTAGTGCATTGTTCGGCAATTTGAGGCATTGAGTAGATTTACTTCATGTTCTATGACTTGTACGCGTGGTCAGAATTAAATTTCAGGAAGTTCGGAGTTGATTCGGATAGAAAGTTCTCAATTCGGAAGATTTAAGTTGGAAGAGTTAACCAAGGTTTAACTTTTGAGTAAACGACCTTGAAATCAGGATTTGAAGGTTCAACGGGTTTGTATGATGATTGATTTGAAGGTTTCAACAGGTTCGTATGATTATCTCGAACTTGGGCGTATGTTCGAGATGAGTATCGGGTGGTCCGAGAGCATTTCAGCGATTATTGTGGAAAGTTGGCAATTCGAAGGTTTTAGAATTTTTGAAGTTTGGTTTGAAGTGGACTTTGGTGTTAAGGATGTTAGTTTGGGGTTCTGAGCCTTGGAATAGGTTCGTGTCGTGATTTATGACTTGTACGTAAAGTTTGGCATCATTCAGAATGTTTAAATGTAATTGTCACGCGTTCATCGAAGTTTGAATGTTTGAAAGTTTAAAGGACGATTGATCGTCAATTCATGGTTTTGATGTTGTTTGGTGTGATTTGAGGCCTCGAGTAGATTCATTTTATGTTTCTGGACTGGTTTGTATAATTGGACGGGGTCCCAAGGGCCTCGGGTGTGTTTTGGATGTGTTTAGGTTGTATCACGCTCTTATTTGATATTTCAACATTGTTTCTTTGAACATAAAGGGTACCATATTGAGAAAATAACTTTTTATTTATGATTATATTGATCCATTAGATCCGTAATTAGAACCATAGCAACAAGAATTGTCGAATCCCGAGGTCGTATGAGAGAGTTATGCCCATTTCTGTATCGGGAAAGAATGTCGGTTTCTGGTGCGAATTTTGTTCTGCGCGAACGCGAGGGTAGTCCCGCGAACGCGAAGAAGGAAATTTAGGTTGACCGGTCAACGTGAAAAATTTCTCTTCGGGAACGCGAAGGTGTCCCGCGAAGGCGAAGAACAAAAATTGCCTGGACAGTGTTTCAAATGGACAGACCGAGCATTTTAGTAGTTTGAGCATATTTTGAGTTCTAGAGCTCTGTTTGAGGTGATATTTGCGACATTGTTCTCGTATAAACAAGGGGGTAAATATCGTACCTTTATTTTGATATTTTTCCATGATAATTTTTGTTGGTTATCATTTTTATACGTATTTGGATTGTAGAAATTGGGGTTGCGAGCCCCAAAGTTATGTGATGGTAAATCCTTGATCTGAGGGTCAATTCATGGATGAAATTTGATGATTTTTGGAATATAAACTATATAAGCTATGGGTAATAATTATTTTCGATAATTTTTGAAATCCAGATAGGGGGGCCCGGGGGTTGACTTTGTTGATTTTTCTTGAGGAGTTTGAAATTTATTTCTAATTGTTAAATTACGAGTATTGAAGTATATTTTGATTGGTTTTCCCATTGTTCGATTAGTTTTAGATCGTTTGGCATCGGTTTGAGGTATTAGAAAGGCGTTGAAGCTGGTTATTGGATTTTGGTTTGGCATCGGTTTGTGGGAGCTACGCACGTATGAGGTGACGAGTGTCCGTGCATATGCTAGAATTCCTGATTATTTACAGGTAGACTTAGACTCACGCCATGCGTTAATTATATTATTTGTGTTATTCTTGCTTGTTTAATTGCTTTAATTCGCATTATAACCTAAGACTAGACTCGCGTAAATTAATGGACTCACTATTTTAGATACATGACAAGTTAATTGTTCAGCCGTAGAAATTTTACTTCCCTTACTTATTTCTTCCGCGTTGTGCGTATCCATCAGAAACTTTTCTTGAATCTCATAACTCACACGTATATTTGTGAGTGGAGTCAAAGATCGGTAAAAGCTTCATATTCTAATGGGATCAGGTCGTTCACCTCAGAAACTTCATGAAATACTCTTATGGGATCGGGACGTTCGTCTTGGCAGTATCATGTAACATACTCTTGTGGGATCAGGCCGTTCGCCTTGGTAGTATCATATTCTTATGGGATCGGGCCATTTCTTCGACACTACCATACTCTTACGGGATCGGGTTGTTCGCCTCGGCAGTATCATATTCTTATGGGATCGGGTCGTTCGCCTTGGCAGTACCACACTCTTATGTGATTAGGCAGCTCGCCTTGGCAGTATTATATTCTTATGGGATCGGGTCGTTCGCCTCGGCAGTACCACACTCTTATGGGATCTGGCCATTTGCCTCGGTAGTATCATATTCATATGGGATCGGTCCATTCTCCACGGCAGTACCACACTCTTATGGGATCGGTCCATTATCCTCAGCAGCATCATATTCTTATGGGATCGGGCCGTTTGCCTCGGTGGTACCACACTCTTATGGGATTGGGTCGTTTGTCTCAGCAGTATCATATTCCTATGGGATCAGGTCGTTCGCCTCGACAGTACCACACACTTATGGGATCGGGTCGTTTGCCTCGGCAGTATAATATTCTTATGGGAACAGGTCGGTCACCTCGGTAGTGCCACACTCTTATGGGATCGGGCCGTTCACATCGGCAGTATCATATTCTTATGGGATCGGGTCATTTGCCTCGGCAGTACCACACTCTTATATGATTGGGTCGTTCACCTTGGCAATATTATGTTCTTATGGGATCGGGTTGTTCTCCTCGGCAATACCAGACTCTTATGGGATCAGGTCGTTCGCCTCGGCAGTATCATATTCTTATGGGATCGGGTCATTCGCCTCGGCACTACCACACTCTTATGGGATTGGGCCATTCTCCTTGGAAGCATCATATTCTTATTAGATCGGGTCGTTTTCCTTGATAGTACCACACTCTTATGGGATCGTGTCGTTTGCCTCAGCAGTATCATATTCTTATGAGATCGGGCCGTTCGCCTTGGCAGTACCACACTCTTATGGGATCGAGCCGTTTGCCTCGACAGTATTATATTTTTATGAGAACGGGCTGTTCGCCTCGGCAGTGCCACACTCTTATGGGATCGGGCCGTTTGCCTCGGCAGTACCACACTCTTATGGGATCGGATTGTTCGCCTCGACAAGTATCATATTTTTATGCGATCGGGTTGTTCCCCTCTACAGTACCACACTCTTATAGGATCGAGTCGTTCGCCTCGGCAGTATCACGTATCATATTCTTATGGGATCGGGTCGTTCACCTCGACATTTCTATAAAACAACTCTTATGGTATCGGGCCGCTTGCCTCGGTAGAATCATGCGAAATACTTGATAAGAAGTCTGCGTATTCATGAATTTTCCAAACTTGAGATGTGACAGTTGATTTGGTGTTGACCATTATGTACTCCATTTGAGAGGTATCCAGTGTTTGAGGACTTTGTGTTCACTGTTCAGTTGTAGACCGTATGATATGCCTTTACATGTACTCATTGTTACCTACCATGTTTCATATTTGCCTACTTTACTATATTTGATTTGCTGGACCACTAGTAAGTGTCAATGTCGACCTCTCGTCCCTACCTCTTCGGGGTTAGGCTAGATACTTACTGGGTACACGTTGATTTTCGTACTCATGCTGCATTATTGCACTAAATCTGCAGGATTTGACAGGTTCATTTGGTAGTCCCTTGGGCGTAGAGGCGCACCTACAGACGGTATTCTATGGTGAGTTGTATTCCATGCTACGATTCACAGCACATAGAATTTCTATCACAATTATTTGCTTTATCCTGTCTACCTTGTATTCCAAACATATGTTGTTTTGTTATTGTACTTCCCAGTAGATGCTCATGCACTTGTGACAACGGGTTTTGGGGTGTTCTAGAATTTGTTTATGATTTTGCTTACCATTGAGACACTTCCACTTTATATTTTACTTAAATCATATGTATGTATGAATTTTGATTCATCGATCTCTTTATCTAATAAGATTCTTGATTTCAAAAATAATAAAATGAACAATTAAGTTGGTAGTTTATCGTTGGCTTACCTAACAACGAAGTTGGGCATCATCACGACATATAATGGTTTTTTAGTTGTGACAATATGCAATGCCAAAGGACAATGGATTGTAGGATACAACAGAAAAACCCACGCTATAGAACTATTACATGTGTAATTACAAGCCCTACAACAAGCACTCCAAGTCAGAGTCAGTGAAAAGCTCGTACCCCTGAAAGTGGGGACGGATGACTCAGAAGTAATACGACTGCTTGATTATGATTACCCTACTTACTCCAAATTAATTTGTTAATACAGGTGGTTAATAGAGCAAGCAATGCAGATGGGGGAGGTCGTGCTGAAGCATAACTTTCGCATTGCACATCTTTTGGCTAAGGAAGCACTCAAGCAGCCCAGCTCAAATAGTTTATATGTTTTTGAAAGACCTCCTGATTTTGTGGTAGATGCCTACCATAAAGACCAGGAAGGTTTTCAAAGTGTAAGTAATATTTCGAAGTCTATGTTTTAAGTTGGCTGCTATAGGAATTGAAAATGCCTTAAAGAGACATAACTGTAGCCCACCGTGGCAGTAGTGAAGAAGATAGTGCATTAGCACCAAATGTTACCTAGTTACTATAAATAAATAAAATTATCTTTCCTTCTAAAAAAATATGTTATTTAATTTGTTAACATCTATCTATTTCGTACTACATATTTATTTCTTACTAATTTTGTAATCGAGAGAGGCGGAAGAAGTAATATAGTTAATTTTCTTATTGATAGATGTTAACTTTTATTTAGTGGCATCTAGCTCGTATATGTTAAAATTGATTCTACACTTATTTGTAATCGAACGAGGTAAAATTATAGTAATCAGTAATAAAAAGTAGGGTAACCGAATGGGACTTACCAAAAGAGTATATTTTAGTTCAAGTATATATTTCTGGTTCTTTAATATTACCATTTTGACGATTAATTTGTATAACCGAGAGGAGTGCAATTAATTGTTCAACTATACTAATAACGTATAAATATAATCGTGAGAGACATTTATACATTTATGAGAAATAGAAATTGATGAATAAATATATCTACTATATAATAAAAATATTAAGTGAAGTCAGGATCCCAACACCTTTTTATTATATTTGTGAAAAATAAAATATTTTCTATTGCTCTATTCATGTATTTTTAGTTAGTTCACAACTCAACTCTTTCTGATTTTCTCAAATAGTAATTAAAACAACAAACATCTTTAGAATAGATAAATCAATCTATGTGGGTTCGACATCTTTCTATGCTATTATTTGACAGAGTACGAGTTAAAAATTTTACATACACCGTATGCTCGTCAATATGGTATGGAGGAATATAAATAGATTGATTTCCCGAAACCAAATCAATACAAAATTCAATATTGCTATCAGGTGGTATGCCCGATAGATTTGCAGGAAACACCTCTGAAAATTCTCTCACTGCTACTATTGAATCCATAGAAGAAACCGCCGCACTAGAATCCCTAATGTAAGCCAAATATGCTGAATGATTTTTCTCAACCATCTACTGAGCCTTCAAAAATGAAATCAAAAAACTCGTAGACTGGACAAGGGTTCCTTTCCACTCTAGTCTAGGCAACCTTGGCATAGCTAAAATTACAGTCTTGGTGTGACAATTCGAGATAACATGATATGGGACAACAAATTCATACCAAGAATAACCTCAAAATTTACCATATCCAACAGCAAGAGATCAACTATGGTATCAAAACCATTAATAGTAACAATACAACACTGGTACACCTAATCAACAGCTACAGAGTCCAAACCAGTGTAAACACAGAAACGAAAATATTAAGAGAATCACGAGGCATACCCAAGTGCTACAAAAAATATGAAAATACATATAAATAAGTAAAACTTGTATCAAACAATATTGAATCATCTCTATCATTGACTGATATAATACTTATGATGACTGCATCATACGACTGCGCCTCAGGCCAACCGGGTAATGCATAATAACGGGGTTTGTCACCACCAACATGTTCTCCTCCCATAGGATGACCTCTACAAGGCTGACCTCCACCTCTAGTTGATTGAACCCTACCTCTAGCTGGGTGGGCGGGTAGTGTGGCAACTGGTGCTGGAACTATGGATAGGGTACTTTGTTGTGGCATACTACTCTGAAATCTGGGGAAAAACCTCTTGATATGACCTGCATCTCTGCACCCAAAGAAACCCTTCGACTCACATGGCTGCTAAATTTGAAGATGTCCTTGGCGACCCGAATGACCACTATAGAAACTCCATATAGGGTACATTGATAGGACCCTAAACTGGAGGTGCACTATATGGTGATTGGCCTGGGCAAGAACCATAAGTACCATGGCTACCTGATTACCATGAGAAACCTAGAGTGCTGACTGAAATGGCCTGTTAGCATGGCCTCTACCATACTTACCCTTGCCTCAAGACGAGGCACCAATGAAACCATCAAAATGATGAGGACATTTAATAGATGTCGCCTCTCTCCCCTGGCCACAAATGCGCTCGATCCTCCTAGAAATATTAGCTTCCTGAGTGAATGAAGTCTCGATATCGACCTCTCTAAACATCTGAAGTCTAATACAATAATTAAGGCCCTCTATGAACCTATGAACCTTCTCCCTCTTAGCTGGGATCAAGATAGCTGCATGACAAGACAAATCAACAAACCTTGTCTCATATTGGGTGACCGTCATACCATCATGCTGAAGGCACTCAAACTGGCTTCCTAGATCATCCCTCTAAGTGAGCGGAATGAACTTCTCCAATAAAAACTATGAAAACTTAGCCCAAGTAAGAGGAGGTGACCCTATGCCACTACCTCTTAGTCTAACCCTGCATCTGAAATATGGTGAAGTCCACTCGATTGGACTCTACCAACACCAAATTTCGAGAATCTCATGACATCAGTCTAAAGAGCTCCTACGCATCCTCTGAAGGCACACCACTGATGTAAGCAGGATATAACTTCTGAAACCTATCCATCCTTTTCAGATCATTAGTTGTCATTGCGGGCCTAACCTTAGGTTGTGCTACAATAATATGTTGAATCACACCAATTGGTAACAAATTTAGGGTCTGATATCCATAAGCCATCTACTCTGGAGTATGGGCAGCGGGAGTCAGAGATCCTCTCCTAAACTGAGAAGCGGCTGGTGTCATAGGAAGTAATCCTACCTGAGCCATGCTCTCTGTAAGATCAATCATACGAACCAAGGCATTCTGAAGGACTGCGTTACCAATAAACTCCTCTAGAACCTGTATTGACCCTATCGGCTCAACCTAATATGGAATCCATTTATCATCTGGAGCTATTTGTGGCTCAACTGATGCTACTCTAGCACGAGCTTGAGTAGCTATAGGTATCGCTGCACGTGCTTTAGGTTAGGCCTCTGCCCCCCACCCCTACCCTTAGTAGGGGGCTACCACCTGGGGATTTGTCTCCTGATCAGCTACGGTTGAAGCACGTGTCCTCACCATCTATGAGAGAATAAGAGAATAAAGATTCAAACGTTAGGATGGAACAAAACCATATGATAGAGAGAGAAAGAAAGTGAAGCTTTCTAAAAATCGTATAACCTCTCGAAGATAAGTACAGACATTTTCGTATTGATCCTCGAGACTCTACGAAGCTTGACCAAGACTAGTGAGACCTATGCAATCTAAGGCTCATATACCAACTTATCACGACCCAAACTCTCAACCAAGGGGTTGTGATGGAGCCTAACACTGCTTGCTAGGCAAGCCAACACTTAACAATAATAAAAAAAGCAAAACTAACATATAACTACGTAATATCATAAATATGTGTAAAAGCTCTAGATTCTAAAACCAAAATAATTTTCATAAACACCTTCCAATACTGGTGTCACTGAGTACATGATCTTCAAGGAGTACTAAATACAATGTCCAAAATGAAGTACAATACATTTGGATACAATTAAACAGTAACAAATGATAAGGAAGGTGACTCTAGAGTCTGCGAACGGTGTGCAACACTACCTCGAGTGTAATGACTCGGTTGATTGTTTTTTGTATTTTGAGCCTCGTTCCCTTAGTTGATTATTCTTGTATATATATTTGTTGTTATGTCACTTGTGTATGGTTGGTTTGGTTTTGGGAAAGTTTTGGAGCGAATTGGAATACTTAGTTCCATGGTTGGAAGGTTAAGTTAAAAGAGTTGACCGAGCATTGACTTTGGTGTAAACAACCTCGCATTGGTGACTTGATGGTTCTAATATAGTATGTTAATTTTAGACTTAGGAATATGTCCAGATTTGGATTTGGAGGTTCCTATATTGGTTTGGCTCTAATTGGCAAAAGTTGAAAAATTAAAAATTTGGAATGTCCATATATTTGACCGGGAGTTGACTTTGAGGCGATCGGGATTAGATTGTTGTTCCGGAACTTGGAACATGTTCCTTATGTCATTTCGGACTTGTATGCAAAATTTGGGGTTATTCTGAGTTGGTTAGACGTGATTCAGCATGAGTTTGGAAAGTTGGAAGTTGATTAGTTCATTAAGCTTGAATTAAGGTGTGATTCATTGTTTTGATTTTACTATGTGTGATTTGAGACCTCGAGTAGGTCCGTGTTATATTTTGAGGCTGGTTGATATGTTTGGATGGGGTCCCGAGGGGCTCAGGACTATTTCGGATGGATTTCAGATCATTTGAGCTTGGTTGAACTGCTGAAGATTTGTTGGTGTCTAGTATGCTTCACGATCACAGAGTAGGTCTCGCGATCGTGAAGGCTTATTTTGGGGCAGTGGATTTTTGTTCTTTGCGATACGTGAGTCACATTTGCGAATCTTTATGAGTAGTGACCTTCACGCTCGCAACCAAGGCATCACGTTCGCGTAGAAGGATAACAGGCTGGAGAAGGCTAGAGCTAAGCCTTCACGTTCGTGTGGGTCAGACCACGATCACATAGGCTTGAGGTTGGTAGTTCATCGCGTTTGTGGGTGATAGACCGTGTTCGCGATGGGTAATTTCAAGGCTAGAGCCGGTTGTGCTCCACGAATGCGAGGCTTGGGTCGTGTTCTTGAAGGGTATCACTAGGCAGAATTATAAGTTGTCTAATTTCGGGGCTATAGACCAATTAGTTAATATTTTGAACTCTAGACTTGGAGATGGACGATTTTTAAAGGGGATTTTCACACAAGGCAAAAGAATACGTGATTTCTACTTGATTTTTACATTATATGCATGGATTATTACATATAGATTATGAAATGTGAAGGAGAAATTTAGGGATAATAACTATGGTTTTGGGGAGTGAAAAATGGAGATTTGAACCCCGATTCGAAGTTGGATTTGGATGAAACTTGTGTACTTTGACGCGTATTTAAATGGGTAGTCAGGATTTGTGACTTATGCCAGGTTTTGAAAAGCGAGCTCGGGTTGACTTTTTGGTTGAGTTGTTACAATTTGATAAAGATGGGGAGGTTTATTACTTGGAATCGATTTTTATTGAGTTGTTTTATGACTAGATTCAAGTTGTTTGGAGGTCGATTCATGTGGGAAGGTCTTTTAGAGTATTGATTCACGAGCTTTGAGATAAGCAACTTGTCTAAATTTGGTTTGAGAGTAATTTGCTTGTCGTCTATAGTATTTAATATATGTTGGGGGCGAAGCACGGGCTAGGTGACAGGCGTATATGCGTACGCACGGGTTATTCATGATCCGGGTAGGCCTTAGGTTATTATGTTCCTTGTTTTTCTATCATGACACATTATTTTCATATTTTCGCTACTTATATGACTACTTGAGCTATTATTCATGCTAGAAATCATGTGTAGGCTATGTGCTTATCTTTTGGAGACATGATAGGGATATTCTTACTATATTGAGTTGATTGCCTTAATTGTAGTCATATTCTCAGTCAGGATGTTACATTCACATATTATATCTCTATCTCTATGCAATCTTTATATGTTATCTCACATGTTGTTGATGCCCTTATATGTGTGACATGGTTTGCGTTGAGTGCTGTGAGATATGAATATTTAGGACTTGAGCGGTTAATGACTGACCTTGGTCCACAGAGCCGATGTGATACTAATAGTGAGGTGACACGTACGCCAGGACCCACATTAGGCTAAATGGTATTTATTATGAGGTGACGCCTACGCCAGGCCCCATGTTCGACTAAGTGATATTGATCGTTGACTTAGATACGATCAGCGCTTGGTCAAGGATCGGCCCCTCCTGAGTCATGTATTAACTGTGGGCGCATGCACATGGTCATATATGTGCTTGAGTGAGGGACTTGTGTTAGGTACACGTACAGTTCTAAGTGTTGTCGTGTGATGCTTGAAGAAAATTGTGCCAAACACTATCCATGTGCTGAGATTCGATATACTTGATTACTTAACTATGATATTGTTTCTTCTGGCATCTATCCTTGTCATGCAGGTGCTGGGTTGAGTTCTTACCTCATGCTTATTGGTATTATATTCCTCTATTTAATATGTTGAACTTGGAAACACAGTTAAATTGTTAAAACCATATGTAGGTGATATGTGTGGAAACATCTATGCCTTAACTGATATTCTTGAAAAGCATATTTATTTCTACTCTTATTGTGAGATCGAACTTGATATTACTTGAGCTATCTTTTCTTTTGCCGTTATTTTTGGTATTGAATATTCGACCTTGCCAAGCTCGTCCCTACTTTCAGCCCGAGATTAGGCTTGTTACTTATTGTGTACATGGGGTCCGTTGTACTCATACTAAACTCTGCACTCTATATGCAGATCCAGGTGCTGTCGAGAAAGATGATTTGCTAGAGTGTGGCATCAATACCAGTTTTCTTGGAGATTTTGAGGTAGTTGTTGTTCCTGTTCACAGGCCTTGAAGTACTTTTTCTCTTGGTTTATATTATCACTATTCTATCATTCACACAGTACTATATTTGGAGATCAGACTTTGTATTTAAATTTTATAGCGCTCATCTACTTAGTGACACCAGGTCGTGGGATGGTTTTAGTGGTATCATTGCTATTTGACTTCAGTTATTCATGATTATTCCGTTGTTGAGACTATTTATTATTGTTATTAGAGTTTATTGTTGTTTATTGATTAATGGCTTTCCTAGCAAGCAGTGCTAGATGTCGTCACCTCTCTAGTGGGAGTTTGGGTCGTGACATCAAGTCTTCCCGATATCCAAGCTACTCACCCATGAAGTGCAGAAGTATAGTATGAGTGCAATTGACCCAATGTACTCAGTAAGTATCAAGCCTAACCTCGACAAAGTAGTGATGAGGCTATGACAAGACACTTACCGTATAAATTTATGCAAGTAATAGACAGAAAGCAATAGCAATATAGAGAAGAATAAAAGTATAAGATCAAATATAAGAAATTGACAAGGTTTACGGGAATAACAATAAACACCATAGAGGAGAAACAATAACAATGAATAAGATCAAGATATCATATCCGTTGTGGAGTGAAACCTGATCCAAACCTTAATATTATTGTAGCATGGAATCTGATCCAACTAATATATCGTTACGGTGTGCAACTTGATCCAACCAATATACCGTTGCAGCATGCAACCCGACCCAATCTCAATAGAAATCCATATGAAAACCAAAAAGCAACAAACATGACAAGGAACATATATAATACTTTGGGGAAAACAAGTAACCATAATATACCAAGTAAAGGATAAACATGATAGACAATTCAACATTTCAACAGCCATCTCGCTCATATATCCCAGCAAGACCTCCAATGTGGCTAATAGCATGTAACTAATCGAGGAGTCTCACATTCCAACATAGCATAAGAGAATAACACAAGAATTAAACAAGGACATGAATAAAACTACTTTTACCCGCATGCTTTTAACCATGAAAAATGCATATACACTCGTCACCATGCATATACGCCATCCCCAACACATTTAGCACATAGCAAGTAAGACATCTACAATCTAATTCCCTCAAATCAAAGTTAACCATATATTTATCTCTTTTCGGAACAAATCAACTATCCAATACCTCTTTTTCTTTAGAACAAACCTCCAAACAACTCGAATCTAGTCATATAATACTCAAATAAGTCAAAACAAGCATAAGGAATCCTCCTAATACTAAGGTTCGATCTTTAATATTTTTGGAAAATCAACAAAAAATCAACTCGGGCTCACTGATCTAAATTCCAAATCAAGACCAAACTTCGAATACCCATTCAACCTCGAGTTCAAGTATGTGATTAGTTTCGAGATCTGACCTCAAATCGAGGTCTAAATCTCCAAAAATATTATATCTTAAGTTACTATCTAAAAATCCTATTTTTACTCTTTAAAATCCTAGATTTAGAGGTAAAAATCTATGCGGCGTATTGGAAGTTAATCAAAATAAAAATAGAATTACTAACCTTTGAATTTTAGAAGAAAATCTTATCAAAAATCACCTTCTAAATAAGTTTAGGTCTAAAAAATGCAGTTAAATGAGCTAATCTCGGAACCCTTCCCTTTTTACCCAGTGGTGATGTGAGGTTCACCTAAGTCACTAAAGTTGCAAATGCAACTGAAAGTTCATAATTGTAAATATCATAAATGTGATTCCAGCTTTGCAATTGCAAAGATGAGCTCCCCTTCCCTAACCTTGCAAAAGCGAGTTAGCATTCACAAATGCGAACCTTGCATTTGCGAGCTAGTCATTGCAAATGCAAAGACTGTAGCACCAGCAATGGAAAAACTCTCTAAAAACTTCTTAAATTCACCCGAGCCCCTCGGAACTCCATCCAAACATTCAAACAAGTATATAAACCTTACATGAACGTGCTGGTAAGCTCAAAATATCAAATTAATACCAAAAATCAAGAATCAACCATCAAAACTCAAGACTTTACATATTCATAACTCAAATTTTCAACTTTCAACTATAAGCGGTGAAACGGGCCTCAGGTCGCCCCGGACCCAAACCAAATATACGTACATGTCCAAAATAATCATACAGGCCTATCGAAATCATCAAAACATAGATCCGAGGTTGTTTACCAAGAATGTTGATGGTGGTCAACTCCAACAACTTTAAAGCTCTAGAAATGAATTTCTCTACCAAAACACGTCTAAATATTCTAGAAATCAAAATGAAATGTGTATACATGTCATAATATATCAAATGAAGCTATTCAAAGCCTCAAATCACGAAACAAAAAGCTAAAACTCAAAACGACCTATCGGTCATTACAGATTCGACATTCTGAGATTGCTTTACTTGCACCCTTGGACTCTAGGTATTTGAATGCTCAAAACTCATGTATTTTGGGGTGGATACACTTGAAAAATGTCCCTGACTAAATAACTACATCTCATATCTACTCCCATCAATAATTGTTTCTATGATTATTTTAGAAACCGATGAATCACATCCTACTAATATGTTCTAGAAATTCACACAATAGGACCAACTCAAAATTAACCTAATAGAAAAGGATGAAGTGTCAGTTTCATTTACCTCCATATCTATGATGTAGATCATGTTAACATCCTTTTATTTGTGTCAATTCATATATCAAAGTAAATGTTTGCCACTTAATTAGATTCCTGTACTATTTGCAAAATGAGAGTGCTGATCTCCAGTTCAGGGAAAAATTACTCAGTAGGGAACCGTGGAAAACAATATTTGATAGAATAAATTCCCAAAAAAAAAGCAGCCATAAAATGTCAGATCTGCATCTTATGAGTTAACGAGAGAGAAAAAAAGGCAATTACAAAGCATAAGAGAAGTATTTTTAAATCTCAAAAAGGTAGTTAAAAACAAAAATACGGCACCAAGAGTGCGAAGGTTAGATTTCAAATTTATTGAATAGCTATTATTGTGAATTGAATGTTACGTAGCAAATACAATATAACGATCCAACCAGTTATTTAGAGTTATAGCATCTTGTTTTATGATTTGAGACATCGAGTAGGTTCATGTGATGTTTTATGACTTGCATGTATAGTGGATTTTGGTTCCAAGAGATTCGGGAATAATTAGGAATAATTAGTTCCTAATTAGAGGCTTAAAGTTGAAAGAGTTAAGAAAAGTCAATATTTTGGGTAAACGAGAACGGATTCATGATTTGAAATATTCAATAGGCTCGTGTGATGATGTTGAACTTGTACGTATGTTCAAAATGGGTCTTGAATGGCCGAGAAGGATTCGACACCATTGATTGAAAGTTGGCAAATTGAAAAACTTAAAAGTTCATAAGTTTGACTAAGGTTTGATCTTTGTATTATTGCGCTTCGCTTCATATTTTGAGACTTAAAATATGTTCATAAGGTATTTGTACTTGTCAAAATACTTTGGAAGAGTCTTGGAGGGCTCAGGTATGATTTGGATGTATCTTGTGTAAGTTGGAAATTGGAGGACTTAAGAAAGTTCATGATTTTGGTTTGATGCTTGATTCTAAGTTCTGATATTTTCATATGTGTTTGGAGAGTTTGGACAAGTTCATATAGGGTCTAAGGAATAGTTAGGATGATTGCACGGGGTCTCGAGGACCTCGGGTAAGTTTTAGGGTATTTGGAGAGTGGTTTAAAAGTAAAAAGGCTGCAGAAAATTGGGAGTTTTCGAATGTGCTTCCAGTAGACCTATAGGGAATGCCGCCCGATAGAGATATTGATTTTGTCATTGATTTGGCAGCGGGCACGCATCCTATCTCTATTCCTCCATATCGTAATGTCATTTTGGGTTAACTAATGTCGCAACAGCTTTTATGCACCTAATGAACAGTGTGTTCCAGCCTTATTTGGATTATATTATTATTGTGTTCATTAATGATATATTGGTGTATTCTCATAGTAGGGAGGAGCATGAGCAGCATTTGAGGATCGGTCTTCAGACTTTGAGGGAGAATAAGTCGTATGCTAAGTTCTCATCGTGCTTCAGACATTAAGGGAGAAGAAGTTGTATGTTAAGTTTGCCATGTTTAGTCTTTTAATGCTTTATTTGGACATGATGGCTTTTGTATGACGGATTACATGTTGGCGTTGTAGTCATACGTTACTTTCACGACCCCAAATCCCACTACAAGCCATGATGGCGTCGAACGTTGTTGTTAGGCAAGCCTATGGCTGTCCAACGGGACGGGTCGGGCCGGCCTATCCTGGTCCCATCACGGTCTTGCTCTCGTCCCGTCCCGGCCCACTAAATATTAAACAAGATTGGGCCTATATTAAACGGGACATGGGATGGGACGGGCTTCCCATTTTGTCCCGATGGGCCGGCCTGTTAAGGTACTGTCCTGCCAACCCGCGTGAATTTGTTTTTTTTATTTAAAAATATAGTCGTTGGCCAACGGCATTTTTCAAAATTAGCCGTTGGCAACGGCTATAAACGGCCATTTTTGNCCCCTCCCCCCCCCCCAAACTTTTAATATAATCCCTAAGTTTATTAAATTATACGTTGGCCTGTTTTTAACTATAAATTCACCCATCCTTCTTTATTTTTCCCACAAAAATCAATCATTCTCTCTCAAATCTCTTACATTCTATATATATTCTTTTCTCAATTTTCTCATAATAAACTACGTTTCAAATATTTAGGCAAATTTTTGGAGCAACTTTCATGCTTCAAATTAATTTGTCAAGTATTTGGAGCAATGTTTTGGACAATTTCTTTAAGTTTCAATATTTAATCACGGTGCACTCATTCCATATCCTAATTTTAGTCTATCCGTTTAGTGCTTAATTTTTGTGTTTACTTTACATGTTTTATTTTCGAGTTTCATCTATGTAATGAGCCGGCCGTTCGTTTTGAGAGTATTACCACGATACCTTATTTATTCTCTGTTTTATTTTGTTGTTACTTGACTTTCCAGGGTTCTTGGTGTCGGGTTCGGCAGAGTTTCGGAGTCAAATGGGATACATAGTCCCTAAGTTTGAAGTGTAAGTTGTAAGGGTTGACCATAGTTTGACTTGTGTGAAGACGACCCCAGAATGGAGTTTCATCGGTTATGATAGCTTTGTATGGGGATTTTGGTCTTAGGAGGTCTGTAGGTCATTTCGGTGTTAATTGGCAAAAGTTAGAAATTGGTGGAATTTTGAGAAGTTTGACCGGGAATGGACTTTATGATATCGGGGTCGGATTTTGATTCCGGAAGTTGGAGTAGGTTCGTACTTCAAATGTGACTTGTGTGGCAAATCTGAGGTCAATCGGACTTGATTTGATAGGGTTCAGCGTCGGATGTGGAAGTTAGAAGTTCAAAGTTCATTAGGCTTGAATCGACGCGCAATTCTTGGTGTTAGTGTTGTTTGATTTGATTTGAAGGCTCGACTAAGTTCTTCTAATGTTTTAATTCTTGTTGGTATACTCTAATGAGGTTCTGGGAGGCCCGAGTGTGATTTGGATTGAATCCAGAATAATTTGGACTTAATCTCATTGCTGAAGTTCCAGCCTTCTGGTGTTATCGCACCTGCGGAGGAATTCGCCGCAGGTGCGGACTCGCAATATGGGGAGTTGATCGCAGAAGCAAATTGTGTCTTGCCCAGCTGGGAACGTAGGTGCGGTCAGAGTTCCGCTGAAGCGGACTCGCAAGGGAAATTGAGAAAGCACATTTTGGTCCGCAGAAGCGGAGGTGGCTGGGTTAAGTGAGAACTGCACCTTCGATGTAAATTCCGCAGGTGCAGAGCCGCAGATGCGGCTGTGTGTTCGCAGATGCGAAATCACTGGGCAGAAAAGGCCTAAGTCCGAGAGTTTGATTTCATTATCCATTTTTGTACCCAGAGAGCTCGGTTTGTGGCGATGTTTTCGAGATTTTTGCAAGAATGTCATTGGGGTAAGAGATTCTAACTAGGTTTTGGTCAAATTACACGAATCTATTATTGTTTTCATTATTTAATTAGTATGTTTAGTTAGAAATTTGGGGGAAAACTCGAAAAACTTTGTAGGCTAAAATTTGGGGATTTGAAAGGCGATTTGAGGTTGGATTTGAGTAATTCTTATATGGTTGAACTCGATATCGAATTAGTGTTCGGATTTTATAATTTTGGCGGGGTTCCGAGACTTGGGCCCGAGTCGACGTTTTGGAGCGATTTTGCAATTCTTTGCTAAAGTCATAATTTCATTATTTATATTAGTTTCCTATAGTTATATTTATAGTATGAAATTATTTTGGCTAGATTCAAGTCGATCGGAGTTGGAAAATTGAGGGAAAGGCCTTATTATTGATTGATTGAGCGAGATTTGAGGTAAGTAACTTGTCTAAAACTTGGGGGGGGATCCCCCTTAGGATTTGATACTGTTATGGTAATTTGCAATACATGAAGGTCGTGTACACGAGGTTACGAGTGTGTACTCAGGCTAAATGTTGAAAATCTGATTGCTGCTAAGTAGTTTCCTTCTATTTCCTTATTTGAGCTGCTCTAGCATATGTTGTCATCATATTTAGCCTAATTTCACATGTCTACGTGTCTTATCTCTTATTTGCAATTTGTACAACATGCTTAGTTGAGTTACCTGCTTCTTTGATTTTTGATTCATTCTTTAACTGTAGGCTTCTTTGCTTGTAATATCATTGTTGCAGTTGTTATGTGATGGTTTTCGTGATTATTGTTGAGATAACTATTTGTTTGTGGCACGAGGTTTTTGTCGTGCGGGTTGTTATTGTGGCACAAGGTTTCTGTCGTGCATGTTGTTATTGTGGCACGAGGTTTCTTCCGTGTGAGTTGTTATTGTGGCACGAGATTTCTCCCGTGTGAGTTGTTATTATGGCACGAGATTTCTCCCGTGTGGGTTGTTATTGTGGCACGAGGTTTCTGTCGTACTGTTGTTATTGTGGCCCGAGGTTTCTGTCGTGCCGTAATGAGATATTTACTTTTGGGACTATGAAGCGGTACCTCAGGAGCGCCCTTATTGATTTCCTCTATTTTTTGTATTGTTGTTGTTGTTGTTGTTGTTCCTTAACTTGTTATATTCTTGCTTCCTTACGTGTTGTAGTTGTTTTCTTTTATTTTGTGTTGTTACCTTCTATCAATTTCATTTGTTACACTTCTCTATCATTTCATTATATCATTATATCTTCTTTATTGTTTCTTATTACTTCCAGTAGGGCCCTGACCTGACCTCTTCATTACTCTACCAAGGTTAGGCTTGGCACTTACTGGGTACCGTTGTGGTATACCCATACTACGCTTCTACACATCTTATTGTGCAGATCCAGGTACTTCCTACCATACTAGATATTAGTGAGCTAGTCCGTATGTGGAGACTTCAAGGTATATCTGCCAGCGTCCGCAGACATCGGAGTCCCCCTCTATCTTTATTTTGTTTTTCCCTTATCCTCATTAGACTCTAATGTATAGAGATATTTAGTATTTCTCTTTAGAGCTTGTGACTTATATTTACCGGATTTTGGGAGTTGTTTATACTTTGAGTTGCAGATTTTATTTATTACAGTTGTTGACATTTTGAGTTATAGCTTAATATTTCAATTATTCTGCATACTTGTTAGGCTTACCTAGTCTTAGAGACTAGGTGCCGTCATGATGTTCTACAGAAGGAAATTGGGGTCGTGACAAGTTCGTATGTGTTATGAGTCATAAGCAGGTTTAGTAGAGTCTCGTAGATCGGTACATAGACGTCTGTACTTATCTTTGGGAGGCTATAGAACTGTTAGGAAAAGATTCACTTCTTTGATTCCTTGTCATGCTAAATTGTTGACTTCATGATTCTAAACTTTTGTCTTTCTATTCACTCACAGATGGTGAGGATACGTACAGGCGGATCAGATGACCAGACACCCGAGCCCCCTACTAGAGCCGCGAGAGGCCGGGCCGGGGTAGAGGTCGCGAATGTCCATGTGGTGCAGTAAGAACACCCGCACAAACTGCTACAGAGGAGCCACCAGTAGTTCCAGTTGGAGCGTAGGTACCTGAGACACCTGTTATTGCACCGGTTCTCCAAGAGACCCTCGCCCAGTTTCTGAGCATATTCGAAACTTTAGCTCAGGCAGGGTTGATACCACTTCCTCCTCCCAGATCTCAGGCCGGGGGAGGAGCTCAGACCCCCGCCACCCATACACCCAGCGAGTCCAGGTCGACCAAGTTCTAGAGGTCCTACTAGTGCAGGCGGTAGCCCCAGTTCAGCCCGAGGTTAGGGCCGCAGTTTTTGAGGAGGAGCAGCTCAGGCTCAAGAGGTAGAAACTGTACCACCCTCCTAGTTTCAATAGCTTGGCGTCAGAGGATACCCAGGGTTTTCTTGAGGAGTGCCACCGTATCCTCCATACTATGGGTGTTGCGGTGTCTAGTGGGTTTGCTTTCACTACGTTCCAGCTTAGGGGAGAGGCCTATCCGTGGTGGAGAGCATATGAGTTGGGTAGTCCGGCCGAGGCTGCTTCACTCACATCGACTCAGTTCTCAGATATGTTCCTGATGGAGTATTTTCCCTAGAGTCTCAGAGATGCATGGCGTGCAGAGTTTGAGTAGTTGCGCCAGGCTTCTATGACCATGTCAGAGTATGCGGTCCGATTCAGTAAGTTTGGCAAGGCATGCACCAGCCTTGGTTTCTACTGTTCGAGAGCGGGTTCATCAATTTATTGAGGGGCTCAACCCCAGTATCATATATAGCATGGCCCGAGAGTTGGAGGTGGACATCGCATACTAGCAGGTAGTGGGGATTGCTAGATATTGGAGGGTATGCTAACTCGAGAGAGAGAGGAGAGAGAGTCCAAGAGGTCTCGAGAGTCTGGCACATATAGTGGTACTCGTGCCCTAGCCACAGCTCGTCAGGGTAGGGGCTATGTGAGTCGCCCTATTCATTCAGCACTTTCAGCTTCCAGCGGTATTTCGGTCACTCCTAGGCCTGAAGATCCCTATTATGCACCGCCATTGTCTGGTGCACCTCATGCACGTGGTGTTTTTAGCGATCAATCTAGTCGATCAATCCCGAGCCAGCCACAACAGCCACGTCCTCTGAGAGATTGTTTTGAGTGTGGTGAGACTCGTCATATGGTGAGGGATTTCCCCAGACTCAGGAGGGGTGCACCTCCACAGACCACTCAGGCACTGTGTGCTCCACCGGGTCCTTATGCTATGGTTACAGCACCAGCTACCACTCTACCTGCACAACCAGCTCAAGGTGGAGGTCGAGCAGGTAGAGGTTGCTCTAGAGAGGGAAGCCAGGCCGATATTATGCCCTTTTGACAGGACAGAGGCAGTTGCATCCGACTCTGTCATCACAGGTATTGTTCCGGTCTGTCATAGAGATGCATGAGTCTTATTTTATACAGGATCCACTTATTCCTATGTGTCATCTTATTTTTCTCCGTATTTGGGTGTATCCCATGATTCTTTGAGTTCTCATGTCCATGTGTCTATACCCGTGGGAGATTCTGTTGTTGTTGACCATATGTATCGGTCGTGTTTGGTTGTACTTAGTGGTTTTGAGACCATAGTCGATCTGTTATTGCTCCGTATAGTAAACTTTGATGTTATTTTGGTCATGGACTGGTTGTTTCCCTATCATCCTATTCTTGATTGTAACGCCAAGATCGTGACGCTGGATACGCTAGGATTACCACAGTTAGAGTGGAGAGTTACCTTAGATTATACTCCTAGCAGGGTTATTTTATTCCTAAACACTCAACGGATGGTTGAGAAGGGGTGTGATGTGTATCTAGCATATGTGAGAGATGTCAGTGTTGATACTCCTACCGTTGAGTCTGTTCTGGTAGTAAGGGATTATCTAGATGTATTTTTGACGGATCTTCCATGCATGCCGCCCGACAAGAATATCGAGTTTGGCATTGATTTGTTACCGAGCACTCAGCCCATCTCTATTCATCCATATCATATGGCTCCACTAGAGTTGAAAGAGTTAAAGGAGTAGTTGCAAAAGTTGCTTGATAAGGGCTTCATTCGGTCCAGTGTGTCGCTTTAGGGTGCTCCACCCTTGTTTGTGAAAAATAAGGATGGTTCTATGCGCATGTGTATTGATTATCGCCAGTTGAACAAGGTTACAGTGAAGAACAAGTATCCATTGCAATGTATTGATGATCTATTTGATCAGTTACAGGGTGCCAAAGTGTTTTCCAAGATCGACTTGCGTTCAGGCTATCATCAGTTGAAGATTCAGGAGCTAGATATCCTGAAGACTACCTTCAGGACTCGGTATGGTCACTACGAGTTCCTTGTAATGTCATTTGGGCTAACCAATGCCCCAGCAGTATTCATGCACTTGATGAACAATGTATTTTGTGTCACGCCCCAAAACTCAGGGAACGCGATCGGAGCTCAACCGCGTGAACCTGTCAAGCAAGCATGTTGAATACTTTCTACCCAAACTCACACATTATTTAAAGAGGATACATAACTTTGTTAATTAACCAATAAGGAGATCCTATATACAATACCAAATTAATTACCATTAGTTACTTCATTTAATAAGTCTCAAAATACACACACTTTCATGGTTCTAAGCGGAACAAGTGATTCAATCACAACACAACTTGTTTGACATTCCCAGCATACATATACAACCCACACTATGTCTATGGAGACTCTAATAGATACAAAGGAGTACAATGATAGTGCCGGCAACAAGATTCCGGCTATATCTCAACACATAGTAATACACACGAAAACAATATGTACGACCCCGGAATGAAGTGGGGCTTTCTAAGTCAGCTAGGAAGAATGAGTATCGCTATCACCGGTCAATGCCTTCCGTTGTGGAACCGTCTGCATCCATTAAAGATGCAACGCCCCCGGCAAAAGGTACGTTAGTACATGTTGAATAGTACTAATAAGAAAACCAAACACCAAATCAAGGACTTTAAAACACAACATGAATACGATGAATCATGGTAATAATAGAATGGCATAGATAGCCCATAAAGTCAAAAGTAAATTTATCAAGAGTTGTCAATAACATTTAGAAATTTTAAGACTAGATCCTCTGTAACCGACTTTACACAAAGAGGCCCCGCCGCCTTACCCCAATGTATGCAGGTGGAGGTGCAAGCACAATGCCACAACTCTGCTCAGGCGGCCCTGCCGCCTCAGCCCAATGTATGCGGTTGGAGGTGTAACCACAGTACCAAAAACCTACACAAGCGGCCCTGGCGCCTCACCCCAATATATGCGGGTGGAGGTGCAACAACGATAACAATAGCTACACCAAGCGGCCATGCCGCCTCACCCCAATACATATGCGGGTGGTGGTTTAAACACAATACCAAAAATCCTACACAAAGCGGCCCTGCCGCCTCATCCCAATATATGCGGGTGGAGGTGTAATCCCAATCACAATCTTACACAAATTGGCATAATAACTTTCATATGAAACACAACTTGGAGTTATAACATGTAGATACAAAATCCATAGTTTGGAACACATCCTCAATTAATAGTACAACATAATAAGAGCATTTGAAACAAGAATAGAACATATATCTCTATCGCAAAGCTTATTAGGAATAATCGATTAATAATAAACATCTGAAATTACAAGGGTAATGTGGGACTCAAGTCTAAAGGAAGCATTTAGCTAACATACCTCACTTGATCTTCCTTACACTCTAAATTATTCTAAAAAACTTAGCAACTTCAATCTATTTGTGAAATGTAACAAATTGAACCAGAATTAGGAAGATGATCATGGTTCTAGCTCATTTGAGCATTTTATCAAATACTAGGTGTGCATTAAGGTTTCAAGGTCCTTTTATGGAGGATTCCATCATCCCACAACCCATTCTTCATCAGTTTTAGCTCAACAATTTTCCTACATCCCTTGATAACATATGCATGCAAAATCAACAACTCCCATACCCAAGAATTATCTTACTAATTTCCCACTTCCAGTTAAATTTCGAAATTAAGGATTAGGGTGTAGAATCTTACCTCTAGGATGAAGACCTAGTGAGTTTTCCTTGTTAATCTCCAAAGATTTGATCAAGAATAGAAGAACGAATTGATGATGAACTCTCTTTCACTCTAGGACACTCTCCCACTCTCAAAATAATAGATTTTGAAAGAAAAATGGTCCACAACGCCTATATAACTAAATAGGGCTGGGTTATAAAACCCCAAAAATGAAGCTCCAGAACAGGATCTGCAGTCGCATATGCAACCGCATAATGCTTCTGCGGGCTGCAAAATGTCCTCTGGAACTGGGCACCACTGATTGGGTATGCGGTCATTATGCGGCCCACAAACCTGTTCTACGGTCGCACAATGGACCGCATACCTGTTTTGCGGTCGCATAGTCGGTTGTAAAAGGGCATCCAAACTTGTCCCATCTCTGCTTCACTCTGCAGCCACTCTGCAGTCCATATAGTGGTTCTGCGGTGGCATAGTGGTTCTGCGGTCGCATAGTGGTTCGCAAAACAAGATGCCTGTTTCTGCCAATCATGAACACGTAAACCTACCTCAAAACCACGAAATCCTGGGTTTTAGGTGAAATTTTACGGGCCTTACATCCTCCCCCACTTAAAATCATTCGTCCTCGAATGAGGGTCAAAGTTCACTATTAACATCCGATGTGACTCAACTGCCATACCACACACCAGCAGTCCCAAATTTGACTAACTCCCTAAATTTCCAAAAGTTTTGCCAGAGTTTCCCTTGTAACTGGGCCTATCCACCTTCCAGAGAACCCCAGAAACAAATCCTAACATCATATACATAATCCAATGACGTAACACATCACAAAACAACATCAGTTGTGGCCTCATAAGCAGCATATAACTATAAAGGAACACATTTACATCAACTGTACAAGTGATACAAAATTCATACGCGACAATTTCATAGAAATATTACATAGCTATTCAAACAAATAAGGATACTTCTTCTTCATCTCTTCCTAGGCTTCCCAAGTAGCCTCTTCAACCTATTGGTTTCGCCATAGCACTTTCACGGAGGCAATTTCTTTATTTCTCAGTTTTCAGAATTGCCTATCAAGAATGGCAACTGGGATTTCTTCATAAGTCAGTTCTTCATTAACCTCAATAGTCTCAACTGGCACAATAAGAGACGGATCTCCGACTACCTTCTTCAACATAGACACATGAAATACCGGGTGCACTAATGACATCTTAGGTGGTAGCTCTAGCTTGTACGCCACCTAACCAATCCTCTGAATTCTTTTGTATGGCCCGACATAACTCGGGCTCAATTTCTCCATTTTACCAAACCATATTACACCCTTCATGGGGGAAACCTTCAAGAATACCCAATCATCTTCTTTAAACTCCAAATCCCTGCGACGAACATCCGAATAGGACTTTTGACAACTCTAAGAAATTTTCAACCTATCCTTAATGATCTTAACCTTCTCCATAGCCTGATGCACAAGGTCCGGACCTATCAACTCTGCTTCCCCAATCTTGAACCACCCAATGGGAGATCTACATCTCCTACTATATAAAGCCTTGAGAGGTGCCATGTGAATGCTAGCATGATAACTGTTGTTGTAGGCAAATTCTATGAGTAGAAAATGATCATCCCAGCTACCCTTGAAGTCAAGAACACAAGCACGCAACATACCCACAAGCGTATGAATAGTCCACTCTGCTTTCCCGTCAGTATGTGGGTGGAAAGTTGTACTAAGATTCACCTGAGTACCTAAACCTAGCTGACATTTCTTCCAAACATTAGCCTTGAACTGTGCCCCTCGATCCGAAATGATAGAAACTAGAGTGCTATGCAACCTGACTATTTCCTTGATATACAACTGAGCATATTGTTCTGCTCTGTCGGTCAATTTAACTAGCAAGAAGTATGCTGATTTTGTGAATCAATCCACAATTACCCAAATGGAGTCAAACTTGCATGGAGTGCGTGGTAGTCCCACCACAAAGTCCTTATTAATCATTTCCCACTTCCACATTAGAATTTCTATGTTTTGTGCCAACCCACCGGGCCTTTGATCCTCGGCCTTCACTTGCTAACTGTTTGGATATTTTTCCACAAAGTCCGCTACATTCCTCTTCATGTCATTCCACCAGTAGACTTCCTTAAGATCATGATACATCTTTGTGGAACCTGGGTGCACAGAATACCTGGAATAATGAGTTTGGGTCATAATTCTTTCTCGGAGACCATCTATATTTGGAACATATAGTCACCCTTGGTACCTTAGTGTACCATCATCCATGCCAAGAGAAAAATCTAGTCTTATGTTTATGAATCCCCTCCTTTAACTGTAGCAATAATGGATCGTTGTATTGCTTCTCCTTGACTTCCACAATAAGCGATGATTCAACCCTATTTTGCACGATCACCCCTCCTTCACTAGAGTCCGCAAGACAAACTCCCAAACTAGACAACCGATGAACCTCCTTGGAAAATGGCCTCTGATATTCCTCCAACTGAGCCAAATTGCCCATAGATTTCCGTCTAAGAGCATTCGTCACAACATTGGCCTTTCCCGGGTGATACAGAATATCGATGTCGTAATCTTTGAGTAACTCAAGCCATCTTCCCTGACTTAGATTCAATTCCTTCTATTTGAAAGTATATTGATGGATCTTGTGGTCCGTGAATATATCCTCATGGGCCCCATACAAATAATGATGCCAAATCTTCATTGCAAATACCACTGCTGCAAGTTCTAAGTCATGTGTTAGATAGTTCTTTTCATGATTCTTGAGTTGTCTAGAATCATAAGTTATCACCTTGTCGTGTTGCATCAATACACACCCAATCCCAATCCTTGAAGCATCACAATACACCACAAATCCATTTGTACCCTCTGGTAGGGTCAACACCGGCGTCGTAGTCAATCTTGATTTCAGCTCCTGGAAGCTCCTTTCACAGGCATCAGACCATTGAAACTTAATTTCCTTCTGCGTCAATTTAGTCAACGGAGAGGCAAGAGTAGAGAACCCCTCTACGAAATTCCTGTAATATCCAGGTAAGCCCAAGAAACTGCGAATCTCTGTTGGAGTTGTAGGCCTAGGCCAATTTTTCACAGTGGCAATCTTCTGGGGTTAACCTTAATTCCTTCTCTAGAGACGACATGACCCAAGAATGTGACGGATGCAAGCCAAAATTCTCACTTCAAAAACTTCGCATACAACTTGTGCTGATATAGAGACTACAGAACTGCCCTGAGATTATTGGCATGGTCCTCTCGACTTCGTGAATATACAAGAATATCATCAATGAACACTATCATAAAAGAGTCGAGGAAAGTCTTGAAGGCTCGGTTCATAAGATCCATGAAAACTACCGGGGCATTTGTCAGCCCAAAAGACATCACTAGAAATTCAAATTGCCCATACAAGGTTCTAAAAGCTATTTTCAGAATCCTACTCCCTGATCTTCAATTGGTGATACCCCGATCTTAAATCAATTTTGGATAAGTACCTAGAACCTTGCAATTGATCAAACAAGTCATCAACCCTTGGTAGTGGGTATTTATTTTTTATTGTGACCTTGTTGAGCTGCCTATAGTCAATACACATCCTTAGTGACCCGTTTTTCTTTCTTACAAAAAGAACCGGTGTGCCCCAAGGCGACACACTCGGTCAGATGAAACCTTTCTCTAACAAATCCTTAAATTATTCTGTTATCTCCTTCAATTCTCTGGTGCCATTCTGAAAGGTGGAATAGATATAGGTTCAGTGCCCAACATCACATCAATCCCAAACTCAATCTCCCTGTCTAGTGGAATCCTAAGGAGTTCATCCGGAAAGACCTCTGGAAATTCATTTACAACTGACACAGACTCAAGTATAGGTGCCTCAGCATCGGTGTCCGTAACTTAGATCAAATAGTAGATAAACCCCTTGTTAATCATCTTCGTGGCCTTGAGCTAAGAAATAAACCTACCCTTCGGCACCACGTTATCCCCCTTCCGTTCAATCACTAACTCATTTGGAAATTCAAACCTCATAGTTTTGGTTCGGCAATCAAGCTTGGAAAAACATGAATAAAGCCAGCCCATCCCCATAATTACATCAAAATCAACCATCCCCAATTCAATAAGATTGGCCATGGTGTCCCGACCGCGCACTGTGACAACACAATCCCTATAAACCTGTGCAGCCACAATAGACTCACCAACTAGAGTAGATACAGAGAACGACTCATGAAGTTGTTCCGGTTCTATCCCAAATTCAATAGCAACATAAGGAGTGACATAGGACAAAGTGGAACCGGGATCAACTTGCGACTCAAGAATTCTGGACATATAATGTCATACTTTGGCCAGGGGCCACATTGCAAGACAATTTGCGAAGCAAAATATAAAACTGAATATAGACTAATGCTGACTAAATATCAACATAAAGTTGGGTCGTCAAGGCCGTCATAACTACTATAACTAACAAGCCAACAAAATATACATACAGGGCCTATAAGCCCAACATACTACACTAGCTGACAAGATATGTCTACAAGCCTCTGCTGATGGATGTACTATGATCGGAATAGGGCCCCGACCTCCCCATAACCTATCTACATATATACACAAGATGCACACCAAAATTCTAGACCCAGCAACTCCGAAGGACGGGGAGCTTACCGATAAAGCTGAACTCGGGCAATACCTACTGAGGAGGTCTACCCGTCTGTCTGTCTGAACCTGCACGCATGAAATGCAGTGCCGCCAGAAAGGGACGTCATTATGAAATAATGTATCGAGTATGTAAGGCAATATACTAAAAGCTGAAACTGAACTGATAATATAGTGACTGAAAGTAACTGGAAGTCAAAGATAATCTGAAGATATGCCCACCTGCTGATACTGACTCAACCCTCTCAATATAGTAAGTAAAATAGTTATCCGGCCTTATAAGGCTCGATATATATATATATATATATATATATATATATAAAACTGTTATGTCGTAGTAGGCTCGCTCGTAGGCGCTCGGGCATACTAAGCTCTGTATCTCGGCCAACTGACTCGCTCATAGGCGCTCGGCCATAGTAGGCTTGGTATATAACTTACCATCTGATCAGAGGTTGCCCAATAGGGGCCTATCCATCAATTATAGCTCGATGGTAATAAAAATACCGTAATACTGTATATATAGGCTCTCTGCTCTCTTGACCGGAAGAAGATAATACTCAATTAAATATGAAGTCCCGATAAGGAGAATAATGTAATTTATGAGACTAGGATAATGTATATAAATTTTGGAATATGAATTTCTCTTTATGTCTCGTTATCAAACGCATGTAATTACATGATCATGCCAATATGAAGAAAGGGCTTAGCCTTAACATACCTGGAGTAGGGAAAAATCCGTATGATATTCTTGGAAAAGGTTACACCGTACTCCCTTAGAATCGCAAAATCTCACATTGCTAATGTGCTAATAATTCTTGTTGGAATTATTTGATTGCAAAAACTTTTGTTGAAAATTTGTAGGAACTGACAAATTGCTAACGTTCTGATTGAAGTGTTCTTGGTATTGAAATGTTTTGGCAGCTAACACATTAATTTGCTTGTAGTGTTCTTGGTATTGAATATCTTGGAAATGAAGTGTTATGAAAATGAAATTTGTTGAAAACTTATAAGAATGGCTAACGTCCCCCACTTCTGATTGTAGTATTGTTTTTGTATTGAAATTCCTAGAATTGAAATGTCTTGTACTTAGCATATTAAGTTGCCACCTAATCAAAATGACTATGAGTCATTTCTCCAAGAAGTGGCTTGCTGCCACGTGGGGGTGGGGTGGGAAAGTTTAATCTTTATCCACTTATTAGGTAATTAAGTAATGTCCCGTTACCCGGTAATTAACTAATTACCCGCATAATTAAGAATTGACTCAAATTACTTAAAATTCTACTTATTTTTGATACACTTTATACATCATACTAACATGGTCATATGGTACCTTGTATAGTACTAGTCAATAAATATCGGGTATTATCGCTCGGCCCGTATTTTATCCCAAATCGACAACATTCAACGAAACTCATTTTTTTTAATTCGTGTACACTTTATCCTTCATGGCACTTACTTATTGCTTGTTATAAATAGCATAAATATGCTAACCTCAAGATAATCTCATTCCCGAGTCTATGTCAATTAACTGAAGACGAAACCTTAACATACGAGAAGCGCGAGATGTAACAGACGCACCCCTGCCTATGGTCTGGCTGGACGAGCGGCAATCCCTCTAAATATGACCCCTAACACTGCACTCATAGCAAATAGATAGGTCCATGAAGTAGACCCTAAAGTGCATCTTCCCACACTTGGAGCATGAGGTCCTCCGCTGCTGCTGGAATCTCCCTCCAGATCGACCCTGCTAGTGGGCTCCCCTATTTCCCTGACCGGGCCTGAAATGACTTCACTGTTGCTGACTGGGCCTTGATGGTTGTGCACTTATCAAAGACTGAGCGAAAGAATAATATGTCCCTGATGATCCTCCCCTAAATGCCGACCTACTACCACCACCACCGGAAGAACCACCAAAACTGCCCGCGGACTGTGCCTTGCTGCTACCTTTATGCTCCATTCTATTTTTCAGTTTACGGTTCTCTATAGCTTGAGAAAATGCCACCATCTTCCGATAGTTCATATAAAAATTCAAGGTGGTTGTAGTGGCCTCATTAATAACCAAGGGGCTAAGGCCCAATACAAACCGGTGCACCCTGGCCTCCATAGTGGGAAACATATGAATAGCATACTTGGATAGGCATGCGAACTCCATGTTGTACTCCCACACACTCATGCTACCCTACTTTAGGCTCTCAATCTCAGCGGCACGGGCCGCCTTGGTCTCGGCAGGCAAGAAGTGATCCATAAAGGCGTCTGTGAACTTACCCCACCTCGCCGGATGGCTCATTTCCTCACGGGATTCCTCCAACAACACAAACCAAGAATAGGCCACCCTTTCAGGTAGTAGGAGGCCAACCTCACTCCCTCCGTCTTAGTAGCACGCATAACCTGGAGAGTCTTGTGCATCTCATCAATCAAGTCCTGGGGATCCTCCTCGGGATTAGCACCTGTGGACATTGGAGGATATAACTGAGGAAACTTGTTCACCCTAGAACTAGTAGATTCCCTTGGCTGACTGGAAGAAGTAAGCCCAACACTCGATCTCTGGGCCTGAGAAGCCATTATCTGTGCCAACATTTGTATGGCTCTCCTGTGATCCCCATCAAAAATACTGAGACCGGGAGATGGGGATGGAGGTGCAACCGGAATATCAATTGGAGGATTCGTTGCTCCCTCATCAGGTGTAAGAACTGGTGCAGTCTGAGCAAGAATAGTAGAATCATGTGGTGTAGTAATTGGGGTAATATCCCCTCCCCTCGGGTGTTCAACCGCATCATCAATTATAGAATCAACCGCCACTCTTGGGGTAACATTGGATCCTTGACCAGTTCTTGCCTTCTTCGTAGGCACCATTTACTGAAAGTTAGAGCAATGCACGAGTAAGAAGAGGAACAATCTTACAATCAGCTTTATCGCACGATTAAGAACATCAAAGAAGGGTATTATTCCTAAATGTCCAAGTATCCCCCTAATTATAGATGTGGTCGACAATACACAGATAAGAAGGACTCTACTAGACACGGCTCCGAGACATCCTAGGACACTTTAAAACGTCAGGCTCTGATACCAAGTATGTCACACCCTAAACTCAAGGAGCGCGACCGGCGCTCGACCAAGTGAACCTGATCAAGCAAGCCTGTTGAATGCTTTCTACCCAAAATCACCCATGATTTAAAGAGGATACATAACTTTGTTAATTAATCAATAAGGAGATCATGTGGACAATATCAAATTTATTACCGTTAGTTACTTCATTTAATAAGTCTAAAAATTATACACACTTTCATGATTCAAAGCGGAACAAGTGATTCAATCACAACACAGCTTGTTTGACATTCCCAACACCCATATACAACTCACAATATGTCTACGGAGCCTATAATAGATACAAAAGAGTATAATGATAGTGCTAGCAACAAGGCTCCGGCTATACCTCTAAACATAGTAATACACACGAAACAAAAGATGTACGACCCCGTAATGACATGGGGCTTACCAAGTCAGCTGGGAAGAATGAGTACTGCTATCACTGGTCAATGCTTTCCATTATGGAACCACTTGCATTCATTAAAGATGCACCGTCCCCGGCAAAAGGGACGTTAGTACATGTCAAATAGTACTAGTATGGCATACATAGCCGATAAAGTCAAAAGCAAATTTATCAAGAGCTGTCAATAACATTTATAAATTTTAAGACGAGATCCTCTGTAACCAACTTTACCCAAAGAAGCCCCGCCGCCTCACCCCAATGTATGCAGGTGGAGGTGCAAGCACAATACCACAACTCTACTCAAGCGGCCTTGCCGCCTCACCCCAATGTATGCGGGTGGAGGTGTAGCCACAGTACCAAAAACCTACACAAGCGGCCCTGCCGCCTCAACCTAATATATGTGGGTGGAGGTGAAACAACGATACCAATAGATACACAAAGCAGTCATGCCGCCTCACCCCAATACATATGCGGGTGGTGGTGCAACAACAATACCAAAAATCCTACATAAAGCGGTCCTGCCACCTCACCCCAATATGTGCTAGTGGAGGTGTAATCCCAATCACAATCTTAAACAAGTTGGAATAATAACTTTCATATTGAAACACAACTTGGAGTTATAAAATGTCGATACCAAATTCATAGTTTGGAACATATCCTCAATTAATAGTACAACATAATAAGAGCATTTGAAACATTAATTGAACATATATCTCTGTCGCAAAGCTTATTCGAAATAATCAACTTATAATAAACATCTTGGAACTTACAAGGGTAATGTGGGATTCAATTCTTAAAGAAGAGTTTAGCCAACATACCTCACTTGAACTTCCTTACACTCTAAAATATTCCGAAAATCTTAGCAACTTCAATCTAGTTTAGAAATGCAACAAATTGAACCGAAATTAGGAAGATGATCATGGTTCTAGCTCATTTGAGCATTTTATCAAACACTAGGTGTGCATTAAGGTTTTAAGGTCCTTTATGGAGGATTCCATCATCCCACAACCGATTCTTCACCACTTTTAGCTCCACAATCTTCCTACATCCCTTGATAATCCATGCATGCAAAATAAACAACTCTCATACCCAAGAATTATCTTACTAATTTCCTACTTCCAGTTAAATTTAGAAATTAAGGATTAGGGTGTAGAATCTTACCTCTAGGATGAAGACCTAGTAAGTTTTCCTTGTTAATATCCAACGATTTGAGCAAGAATTGAAGAACAAATTGTTGATGAACTCTTCCTCGCTCTAGGGCACTCTCCCACTCTCAAAATATCAGATTTTGCAAGAAAATTGGTCTGCAATGCCTATATTACGAAATAGGGTCGGGTTATAAAAACCCAAAAATGAAGCTTCGGAACAGGATTTGCGGTTTCATATGCGACCACATAATGCTTCTGCGGACTGCAAAATGGCCTACATAACTGGGCACCACTGATTAGGTATGCGGTCACATAGTCGACCGCAAAAGGGCATCCAAACTTTCCCCCTTTCTACTTCATTCTACGGCCTCTCTGCAGAAATGCATGGTTCTGCCCAAAAAATTTCCTTTACTTCCCTGTGCATTGTTCAACCCAAAAAGTCTGTACCATAGCGAGCTTGTCTCTATAATCATGAAAGCTTACCTCAGCACCACGAGATCTCGGGTTTAAGGTGAAATTTTACCGGGCCTTACCATCTGGCCCTATCTTGATTCATTCATCATTGTGTTTATTGATGACATTCTGGTGTACTTTCCTAGTCGGGAGGATCATGAGCAGCACCTGAAGACTGTGCTTCAGACCTTTAGACAAAAAACGTTCTATGCAAACTTTTCAAAGTGTGAATTTTGGTTAGATTCAGTAACAATTTTGGGTCATATGGTATCAAGTGATAGGATCAAGGTAGATCCAAAGAAGATTAAAGTAGTGCAGAGTTGGCCCAGACTGTCCTCAGCTATGGAGATCCGGAGTTTTCTTTGTTTTGTAGGGTATTACCGTCGATTTGTAGAGGTTTTCTCGTCTATTGCAGCACCTATGACCAAGCTGAACTAGAAGGGTGTTGCGTTCAGGTGGATAGAGGAGTGTGAGGAGAGCTTTCAAAAACTCATGATTGTTTTGACTATAGCCCTATTATTGGTATTTCCTACAGGTTCAGGGTCTTATACTATGTAATGCGATGTGTTGCGTATTGGTCTCGGCGGGGTGTTGATGTAGGACAGTATGGTGATTACCTACGCGTCTAGACAGCTTAAGGTGCATGAGAATAATTATCCTATCCACGACCTTTAGTTAGTAGTTATTGTTCATGCCTTTAAGATTTGGCGGCATTATCTATATGGTGTCCCTTGTAAGATCTACACCAATCGGCGGAGGTAGTTAGAGATGCTTAAGGACTATGATATCACCATTCTATACCATCCCGGGAAGGCCAATGTGGTGGTAGATGCCTTGAGTCGTAGGGCGAAGAGTTTGGGTAGTTTAGCATATCTACCAGCAGCGGAGAGGCCATTAGCATTGGATGTTCAGACCTTGGCCAACCAGTTTGTTAGATTGGATGTTTCTGAGCCGATCCTAGTTTTGGCTTGTGTGGTTTCTCAGTCATCTCTTCATGATCGTATTAGAGAGCATCAGTATGATGACCCCCATCTATTTTTCCTTAAGGACACGGTTCACCGCGGTGATGCCAAGGAGGTCACTATTGGGGATGACAATGCATTGAGGATGCAGGGCGGGCTATATGTGCCTAATATAGATGACTTGCGTGAGTTGATTCTCTAGGAGGCTCACAGTTCGCGGCACTCCATTCATCCAGGTGCCCTAAAGATGTATTAGGACTTGAGGCAGCACTATTGGTAGAGGCGAATGAAGAATGACATAGTGGAGTATGTAGCTTGGCGCCTGAATTGTCAGCAGGTGAAGTATGAGCATCACCGGCCAGGTGGAATTTTTCAGAAGCTAGAGATTCCGGAGTGGAAATGGGAGCGGATCACTATGGTTTTATTGTTGGGCTTCCACAGACTCAAAGGAAATTTGATGCAGTTTAGGTGATTGTGGATAAGTTGACCAAGTCCACCTATCATTTTTGATAGGGGTACGCAGTTTACATCGCGATTCTGGAGAGCCATACAGCATGAGTTAGGTACTCGGGTTGAGTTGAGCACAAGACTTCACCCTAAGACGGGCGGACAGTCCAAGCGCACTATTCAGATATTGGAGGTATGCTTTGTGCGTGTGTGATGGATTTTAGGGGTTATTGGTATTAGTTCTTGCAGCTTGAGGAGTTTGAAACAACATTTATTAGTCGAGCATTTAGATGGCATCGCATGAGGCTTTATATGGTAGACAGTTTCGGTCTCTAGTTAGTTGGTTCGAGCCGGGCGAGGCTAGGCTATTGGGTACGGACTTGGTTCAGGATGCCTTGAAAAAAGTTAAACTGATTTAGGATTGACTTCGTACAGCCCAGTCCAGACAGAAGAGTTATGCCGATCAAAAGGTTCGCGATGTCACATTCATGGTTGTGGAGCGGGTCTTGCTCCGAGTGTCGCCCATGAAAGGTGTTATGAGATTCGGGAAGAAGGGCAAACTGAGCCTAAGGTTTATTGGCCCATTCAAGGTATTGCAGAGAGTTGGGGAGGTTACTTATGAGCTTGCCTTACCTCCCAGTCTATCAAGAGTTCATCCAGTATTCCATGTTTCTATGCTCCGGAAGTATCACGGAAATACGTCTCATGTGTTAGATTTCAACTCAGTCTAGTTGGACAAGGATTTGTCTTATGTTGAGGAGTCAGTGGCCATTTTTTATAGGCAGGTTCAAAATTTGAGGTCGAAGAGAATTGCTTCAATGAAGGTTCAGTTGAGAGGTCATCCATTCGAGGAGGTGACTTGGGAGACCGATCATGATATGCGCAGTTGTTATCCTCGTCTTTCACCACTTCAGGTATATCTTTATACTCGTTCGAGGACGAATAATTATTTTAAGAAGGGGAGGATGTAACGAACCGGCCGGTCTTTTTGAGAGTATTAGCCCTGATCCTCTATTTATTGCCCCCTCTGTCATTTTGTGGTTACTTGACTTGCCGGGGTGCGTAGTGACTGGTTCGGGAAAATTTCGGGGTAAAATGGGACACATAGTCCCTAAGTTTGAAGTTTAAGTTGTACGGTTTAATTATAGTTTGACTTGTGTGAAGACGACCCCGGAATAGCGTTTCCTCGGTTCTGATAGCTTCGTATGGTGATTTGGTCTTACGAGCGTGTCTGTATGTTGATTTGGAGGTCCGTAGGTCATTTCGCCGTTAATTGGTGAAAGTTGCAAATTGGTGGAATTTTTGGAAGTTTGACCGGGAGTGGACTTTTTGATATCGGGGTCGGATTGTGATTCCGGAAGTTGGAGTAGGTTTGTAATGTCAAATGTGACTTGTGTGCAAAATCCGAGGTCAATTTGACTTGATTTGATAGGGTTCGGCGTCGGATGTGGACGTTAGAAGTTCAAAGTTCATTAGGCTTGAATCGACGCGCAATTCTTGGTTTTAGTAGTGTTTGATATGATTTGAAGGCTCGACTAAGTTCGTATGATGTTTTAAAACTTTTTGTATACTTGGATGGTGTCCCATTGCTGAAGTTCCTACCTTCTAGTGTCATCGCACCTGGGGAGGAATCGGCAGCAGGTGTGGACTCGCAAATGTGGGGAGTTGATCGCAAAAGAAAATTATGGATTGCCCAGCTGGGACAACATGTGCGGTCAGAGTTCCGCAGAAGCGGACTCGCAGAGGTGATTGACGAAGCATAAAGGCTAGCTAAACATGGGGTCGCGGAAGCGGAGCCCCTTCTACAGGAGCGAGAGCGCAGATGCGCATTTTGGTCCGCAAAAGCATATGTGGCTTTAAGTGAGAACCGCACCTGCGACTGAAATTTTGCAGGTGCGGAACCGCAGATGCAGCTGTGGGTTCGCAAATGTGAAATCATTGGGAAGAAAAGGCCTAAGTTCGAGGTTCGATTTTATTATCCATTTTTGGACCTAGAGAGCTCGGTTTTTGGCAATTTGCTCGAGATTTTTGCAAGAAGATCATTGGCGTAAGAGATTCTAACTCTGTTTTGGTTAAATTACACGAATCTATTATTGTTTTCATCATTTAATTAGTATTTTTAGTTGGAATGTGGGGGAAAATTGGGAAAACTTCTTAGGCTAAAATTTGGAGATTTGAAAGGCGATTTGAGGTAGGATTTGAGTAATCCTTATATAGTTGGACTCGATATCAAATGGGTGTTCGGATTTTATAATTTTGGTTGGATTCCGTTACATGGGTCCCGGTCGACTTTTGGAGCGATTTTTCAATTCTTTGCTAAAGTCGTAATTTTATTTTTTAAATTAGTTTTCTATAGTTATATTTATAGTATGAAATTATTTTGGCTAGATTCGAGCCAATCGGAGTTGGAAAATAGTGGGAAAGACCTTATTTATTAATTAAGCGAGGTTTGAGGTAAGTGACTTGTCTAACCTTGTGCGGGGGAAATTCCCCTTAGGATTTGGTACTGTTATGGTAATTTACAACACGTGAAGGCCGTGTACGCGAGGTGACGAGTGCATACTCGAGCTAAATGTTGAAAATCCAATTTTGTCTAAGTAGTTTCCTTTTATTTCCTTAATTGCGCTACTCGAGCATGTGTAGTCATCATGTTTAGCCTAATTTCACATGTCTACGTGTCTTATCTCTTATTTGTAATTTGTACAACATGCTTAGTTGAGTTACCTGCTTCCTTGATTCCAGATTCATTCTTTAACTGTAGGCTTATTGGCTTGTAATATCATTATTTATGTTGTTATGTGTTGGTTTTCGTTATTATTATTAAGATAACTATTTGGTTGTGGCACGAGGTTTCTGTCGTGCAGATTGTTATTGTGGAATGAGGTTTCTATCGTACGGGTTGTTTGTGGCATGAGGTTTTTGCCATGTGGATTGTTATTGTGGCACGAGGTTTCTGTCGTGCTGGTTGTTATTGTGGCACGAGGTTTCTGCCGTACAGATTGTTATCGTGGCATGAGATTTCTACTGTGCAGTTGTTATTATTGCACGATGTTTATGTCGTGTTGTTGGGAGATATTTACTTTTGGGACTATGAGGTGGTACCTCGGGAGCGCCCCTCTTGATTTCCTCTATTTGATGTATTATGGTTGTTGTTGTTGTTCCTTAACTTGTATGATTCTTGCTTCCTTACGTGTTGTAATTGTTTTCTTTGATTCCGTGTTGTTAACTTATGTGAATTTCATTTGTTACACTTCTCTTTAATTTCATTATATCATTATATTTTCTGCCTTGTTTCTTATTATTTCCAGTAGAGCCCTAACCTGACCTCATCACTATTCTACTGAGGTTAGGCTTGGCACTCACTGAGTACCGTTGTGGTATACTCATACTATGGTTATGTACATCCTTTTGTGCAGATCCAGGTACTTCCTACTAGACCAGGTATCAGTGAGCTAGTCCGCACGTGGAGACTTCAAGGTATATCTGCCGGCGTCCGCAGACCTTGGAGTCCACCTCTATCTTTATTTTGTTGTTTCCTTATCCTCATTAGACTCTGATATATAGAGATATTAAGTATTTCTCTTTAGATTTTGTGAATTATATCTACCGGATTTTGGGAGTTGTTAATACTTTGAGTTGCTGATTTTATTTATTACAATTGTTGACGCTTTAAGTTTTAGCTTTATTTCAGTTATTCTGCATACTTGTTAGGCTTACCTAGTCTTAGAGATTAGGTGCCATCACGACATTCTACGGAGAGAAATTGGAGTCGTGACAATCTATGTGTTTAATTTTGTGTTAACTTTTCTAATTTATTTTCGTATGTAAATTATGGCTCCTAGAAATGTATTTGGCATAACCAACCCATTTTAAAAAAAGTAGTAAAGGTGCTAGTTGTAGTAATCGGAATCCTAATCCTTCTCTAGAATAAGAAAACATATAGATGAAATGACTCATGTTCTGATGAAACTTCATTTACCTGATGGCTTATTTTATAATATTAATTTGGGAGAATAACTAGATCATGAAACTTTACAAAGACAATTTGGAAATGAGTAAGAAGAAAATGAGGAATAAGAATTAGATGAAACACACACTAGTCCAGCAACACAAGCTCCAACTCAGAATCAATTTCGGTTTGGAGCTTTGTAACCACCTGGCCGGTCCTTTTGAGTATTATAGCCCTGTTCCCCCATTATTGATTATTATATATTTTTATTTTGTTATGTGACTTGCTGGGGTGGTTGGTTCAGTTCCGGGAATATTTCAGAATGAATTGGGACACTTAGTCCCAAAATTGGAAGCGTAAGTTGGAAGAGTTAACCGGATGTTGACTTATGTGAAAATGACTCCAAAATAGATTTTTAATGGTTCTGATAGCTCCATATGGTGATTTTGGACTTAGGAGTGTATCCGAATATTGATTTGGAGGTCTGTAGGTCATTTTGGCTTGAATTGGCGAAAGTTGGAAAAGTTGAAGTTTAGATAGTTGAGAAGTTTGACCGAGAGTTGACATTGTTGTTACTGGGATCGCATTTTTGTTTCGGAAGTTAGAATAGGTCCATTGTATCATTTACGACTTGTGTGCAAAATTCAGGGTCAATCGGAGTTGGTTTGATAGGTTTCGGCATCGATTGTAGAAGTTGGGAATTCATTAGTTTCAATAGGCTTGAATTGTCGTGCGATTCAAGTTTTTCATGTGATATGATGTGGCTTGAGGCCTCGACTAAGTTCGTATGATATTTTAGGATGGGTTGATATGTTTGAATGGGGTATTGATGGCCTCGGGAGTGATTCAGATTGAAATCGGATCAAGAGTTGAACTTATGAAATTTTTGTGGGCAGCTGTTCTGGTGTAACTGCACCTGCGAGGTTTTGGTCGCTGGTGCAGAGCCACAAAAGCAGCCATGGAGGCGCAGATGCGAGTGTTGTAGAGGAGGCCTGGGAGAGCATGTGAAGAAGGAATTCCATAAAAGCGGATGCGCTTCTGCATAAGAAGGCACGTAGAAGCGAAACCAGGCAGGAGGCAGTGGAGTCGCAGAAGCACAAGAACTCCGTAGGCGCGGAAGTGCAGGTGTGGGGTTGAGCCCGTAGAAACGGTCCTGCAGGTGCGAAGATGGGATCACAGGTGCGATAGGTCGGGGGTCTAGTGTTTTTCCGCAGGTGCGGACTTTTAACCGCAAAAGCGGATAAGTGGACCGCAGAAGCGGAACCACTGGCAGAATGCAAAAAGTCGAGGGTTAGAGTAAATTCTTCATTTTTGGACTTTGGGAGCTTCGATTAAGGCGATTGTTGATGGGGTTTTCACTAGATTGCAAGAGGTAAGAAACTTTTGATCGTTTTTATCTATTACTCCCTCCGGTCGAAAATAAGTGATTTTTTAGTTGTTTTCACACATATTCAGAAATTAACCTTTTAACATTAATTAGCAATGCAATTGGACATATTAACCTTTACTATCTCTTCACATATATACTCCTAACACATACTCCAACATTATTTACTCCAAGAACAATGTAGGAAAAAAATAACTAATTCATTCTTGAAATATGAAAAAATCACTTATTTTGGACCGGAGGGAATAATATTGAATATCCATTGAATGTTCCCCATAGATTTGGTGTTTTTGAGGTGAAATTTGGGGATTTTTGACCCATGTATTTGAGAGTAAGATTTGGAGATTTGTATTTGAGTCGTAGTTATATCTTTTGGTTATCTATGAGATATTCACTATTAAACTCAATATATCATGCTTTTATTAAAATGCGTGGCTATTTTGTGATTGTCGGCTTGCCTAGTACTGTGATAGTTTCCATCACGACATGGTGAGATTTTGGTCGTGACAAGCTTTACCCCCTTACCTCCTGCAAGGGGTAAGGTTAAGGCTGAACGTACAAAAATATCACTTGTATGAGAATTGTTTGAACATGATAAAGTCCGTTTAGTTTCTATCTGTGTAAAATGTAAAGCACGATTTGCCCATCGAAAATCAGGTGGGACGGAAGGTTTAACCAGGCACTTACTTAAAACACACTAACCTTTATGGATGGGAGGTTTAACCAGGCACTTACTTAAAACACACAAACCTTTATGGATACAATCTTAAATAGATGGCGGGAAAACCTTGGATCCTAGCAGTGGTACTAGCGCTCCTACCAGATTTAGCGGGGGTTCTAACTTTTCCAACAACAATTTCACCTTAATTCTGGTAATATACTACGTCCCTATAACAAAGATAGAGATCGTGAAAATTTAACAAAAAATGGTCGTTGTTTGTGACTTACCTTTTAATTTTCCTTTTCACCCTACTTTTGTGCATTAAATACAATAAACTTATAATCCTGCTTTTCAAGGTTTTCCTAATACCACAGTTAGAAATGATATTTTTAAATATCAAACTGAATATCTTCAGTATATTCGTCGTGTATTTTTTAACTTTGACTGTAAAGTGTCTATCACATCTGATATAGGTCGTAGTACTAATATTAATGATTATTTAACTATTACATGTCATTGGGTTGATTGTCATTGGAACATGCAAAATTGTATTATTAGTTATAAATATGTTGATTCAAAACACATTGGAGCATAAATTGTAACTATTGTTCTACAAAATACTTGAATTTTATGGGCTCATTGATAAAATATTAGCTATCACATTAGATAATGCTTCTCCTACCACCACTGCAGCAAATAGCTTAAAAGCCAGAATTTGCCCAATTAATCCAAAAATTTTCGATGCTAGATGTGCATGCCATGTTTTAAACTTAGTTGTAAAAGATAGTATTAATTTATTTTCTTGTGCTTGTGGTAAGGTACAACATGCTTGCGGCTATATTTTTCGTGCTAATAAAGCGAGTAGAATCGTGAGTTTAAAGAACGTTGTGAATATACTAAACTTCCATATAGAAAAATTCCAAAAGAGGTTTGTACTAGGTGGAATTCTACTTATGAAGTGCTTAAAGTTTCTTAAGATTATCGTTTTCCTATACAAATGGTATTTAATATGCATAATGATAACCCCGCTAATCAAATTGTTGAGTCTGATTGGGGTGACATCAAAGAGCTTATTAAATGTTTAGAAAAAATTTATTATGCTACAAAATAATTTTCTCATATATATCCTACTGTTACACAAATAGTATGGTATATTTGTGGAATTTCTTTTGTATTTGGTAAGTAGAAAATAAATCCAAACTATGCACCGGCCGTTTAATGAAATGATTGCAAAATTTGAAAAGTATTTTTTCCCTATTCCCCAAGTTTATTTAATTTCTACTCTACTTAACCCATCTTTAAAATTAAGAGGTACAAAGGGACTTGTTCATAAAACTTATTAGAACTTAGAAATTCAAGAAAATAAAAATCTATCTCTCGAAGATTGCCAAGCTAGCATATATTCCTATGCTAGATTAATGTTTGATAGTAATAATCTATGGCAATAGCAGGTAGTGAAAATGCTCCTACTACTTCTAAGTCTAGAGTAGAATATGTATGGGAAGCTGTGGAGGATATAATAGGTCATGATTCCTCTATTGATGATGAACTTGATTTTTATCTTAATCAGGGATTGGAATGTATAAAGGACAAAGAAGGCAACAAACAACTTTTGGAAAGGTGAAGGGAGTGTAGCAAGGCATTTCTAACACTTTCAATAATAGCCTAATATATAATGGCTATTCAAGTGTCATCAGTAGCATCGAAGAGTGCTTTTAGCGCGTCAAGCTTTCAAATCGGAGATCATAAACACTAATTAGCGGAGGACAGCCTAGAGATTTTTATCTTATTCAGAGATTGGATTAATTCATAAAGAAGAAATCTTGGTATTAAAAAATCAACCACTAGGGAAGAAGAAAAATACAACAAGATACTTTGATTGAATTGGCGAAAGTAGGAAAGTTGAAGGTTTGAAAAGTTAAGAAGTTTGACTGAGAGTTGAATTCATTAATACCAGACTCTGATTTTGGTTCCAGAAGTTGGAATAGGTCAGTTGTGTCATTTATTAATTGTATGCAAAATTTAAGGTCAACTGGAATTGGTTTGATAGGTTTCGGATTTAGTTTTTGAAATTCGGAATCCATTAATTTCAATAAGCTTGAATTGGAGAGCAGTTTGTGTTTTTGATATTGTTTGATGTGATTTGAAGCTTCGACTAAGTTCGTAGGATGTTTTAGTATGGGTTCATATGTTTTTATGGGGTCCCGCAGGCCTCGGGCGTGATTCGGGTTGAAATCGGATTAAATTTTGGACTTAAGAATTTTCTGCTATGATCAGTTCTGGTGCAACCGCACCTGTGAGAAATGGGTCGCAGGTGCAAAACCGCAAAAGCGGCTAAGGGGTCATAGAAGCTACTCTGAGTGAAGTTGGGGTGTTGCACAGGTGCAAGGAAGTTTCCGCACCTACGAGCTCGCAGATGCGGTTAAGTGGTCGCAGAAGCGAATTTGGACAGGGAGGTTGTTGTCGCAAAAGCGGCGAGTGCTCCGCAGGTGCGGTCATTCAGGAGCGGACCTTGGATCATAGGCGCGGACCCGCAGAAGCGGGATTTGGCCACAAAAAGGGCTGGTTGGGAAAGTTAATGAGATTTCTCAAACGCGAGGGAATATCTGTAAATGTGGAGCCGCAGTTGCGGCTATTGATCCCGCAGAAGAGAGATGCCTGGATTGAAGGTTATAAACGAGGGTTTGAGTCTTTTCTTAATTTTGCACTTTGGAAGCTCAGTTTGTGGCAATGTTTGAGAGGAATTTTACTATATTTCAAGAGGTAAGTAACTTTTGATCACTTTTATTCATTAATATTGAATACCCATTGATTTTCCACCTAGATTGTGTGTTTTGAGGTGACATTTGAGGGATTCTGGACTAGGTATTGGAGAGTACGATTTAGGGATTTGAGGGTCGATTTGTCATTGGAATTGAATAATTTTTGTATGGTTGGACTCCTTATAGAATGGGTGTTCATATTTTGTGAATTTTGTCGGATTTCGAGGCGTAGGCCTGGGGTTGACTTTTACGGTAATGTTTTCAATTTGGTTAAAGAACTTATCTTTATCATATAGAATCGATTCCTATAGCTTGTATTGATTATATTGAGTTATTTGTGACTAGATTCGAGTCGTTCAGAGGCCGATTCGCGAGGCAAGGGTTTGTTGGAGCATTGAGTTGTGCACTTTGTGGCAAGTAACACTTCTAAACTTGGTACTGAGGGTATGAATTCCTGGAGTTTTTTATATGGTTGGTGTTGGGTGACGCACATTCTAGATGACAGGCATGTGGCCGTGTACCGTGATAATTATGACTCGGTTGATTATGTATTACTGTGTAGTTATCTAGTCTTGTTTTCCTGAGCATCTCTGACTTGGACCCACTAAACTTTGGAGGCTTGAGCCTCCCAAATCGCTCAAGTCTCTTATTCTCCTCATCACTCATAGGTAGGCCAATCTGGGTGCAAGCAGCTGCAACCGGATGGGCTGGTAATACCCCCAGTGTCTGGAGTCCCTGAGCTACCTACTTTGGAGTACGAGCGGGGGAGTCTTAGCACCTCCCCCCGCCTGAGAAGTGGCGAACTGATACCACTTGAGAAAGGCTCGTGCATACAGTCAATATCTGGGCCAAAGCCTCCTGAAGGCCTGGAATCACAATGGGCATAACTGGTGCTGAGCTGGTCTGACCGGCTTGACCATATTTGGTATCTGCTCCTGAGCTGGAGCAACTGGTGGCTCCACAAGTGTTGCTCTAGCCGTAGTACGAGCTATACCTCGGCCTCTACCGCAGCCCCGGCCTCTCGTGGCCTTAGCTGGTTGTACTAGTGGCCGTCCGCCTGATCCAGTCGCCTGTGTCCTCACCATCTGTGAGAGAATAGAATAATAGAAGTTTAGTTTTCTGAATCAACAAATCCGCATGACAAGAGTACAAGAAAGTGAAGTTTTCTAAAGGTTTGGTAGCCTTTCGAAGATAAGTATAGACGTCTCCGAACTGATCCGCAAGACTTTACTAAACCTACTCATGACTCGTGAGACCTAAGTAACCTAGTGTTCTAATACCAACTTGTCACGACCTAAAATCCCAACATGTCATAATGGAACCTAACACATTGCTAGGCAAGCCGACGATCACATAACAACTACGCATTTGAATTAAAAACATGATTTAATAAGTTCAATAGTGGAAAGGCTCATAAATATCTAATAAAAACAACTGCAACTCTAGTACAACCATCCGAGAAAATAGAACAATACTGAAATAAAATAAAAGGAAGGAGAATCAAGGTCTGCGAGCGTCATAGCAGCTACCTCGAAGTCTTCGAACATGTGCTAGCACCACCCAAGCAATCACTGCATCCAGATGTACCTGGATCTGCATAAGAAGTGTAGAGCGCAGTATGAGTACAACCGACCCAATGTACTTAATAAGTAACTGGTCTAACCTTGGGCTGAAAGTAGTGACAAGCTCAGAAAGATGAAGTCTGAATCAAAATAATGAAAACACAAATATAACAAGATAATGACAGTAATAACACAAAGAAACTTCGATACAGAAATTTAGGCATGCTTTCAAGTTCAACAATTTAAGACCAACACTGATAAAATATGCCAAGTACAACTAGCATGAGGAATGTTATATCTCTATGCCTACACGTCAAATATGCATGTAAAGTGTAATCTATCACAGTGATAATCCCAAGTACTCACACTATCAGAGTACTCAATCTACTTATCTTATTTCCCCCTCATCACATAGAATTCCTCAGCATTATACGGAAGCCTGGCATAAATTCCCCTCACCAAAGCACGTATATATAAACCACTGTGCTTGTGCTCACTGCTAGTATGTCAAACTCCGGGGAAGGGGGGGGGGGTCCTGCCCAAGCGCTAATATAAAACCTATTAGGCCTGCTGCGGAGTGCAACCCGATGCACAATAAAAAATAAGCTAATAAGGCATGCTGTGGCGTGCAACCCGATCCATAGTAACACTCACAATCCAGATGTCAGGCCTAACTCAGTCATCATTCTCTCCAGTCTCACGGGCTCACAAGCCTCGTACTACTCAGCCCAAACAATGAAAACATGATTTAATAGCAAAAAATAACAGAGATTGAGATATGATATGCACATGAATAAACATGACTGAGAACATAATTGCCATTTTAACAAATAACTCAACAGTAGAAATAACCTTATTGGTTCCCAACAGAATAAGCTCATAGCCTAAACATGATACTAACATGCATCGCAGCTCAATTACTCTATCACGTAGGAATTACGTAGAATTTATGCTTCAATTTTAGAATTAATGGTTGCAAACAGTGATTCATGCCTTTTTGACTTGGTCTCTACTTGAGAAAGAGGGACCTAATATAGGATAACTTGGCTAACAAGGAATTGGGATAATTGAGGGTTTGATTAGCCTAATTAAAGGATTCAAATTAGAGATAGCGAGAACCCGACTTGAGCTCATATCAACTATTTAGTTTGATACCCATTTGGGCTTGAGAAAGTCAAATTACGCAAAATCACTCTATGACCGAGAGGTATTGAGTGAGTAACGTATAGTTGAGAGCTATAATACACCCCAATCAACAAAACAAGTGTTAACATATTTAACCTATCAGGCGAACACCTAGGTTATGGTCACATACCTAGGCTATTTAACTATTTGGAAAAGCACCAAAAACAATCATTCGCTTCCTAGTTTGTTTTCTTAGCTTATAATTGTTTTTTAAAATTAGAATTAGAAATCAAAACCATTTGTTTGGAAGTGCAATTTAGTTGTTCCATTTTCTTTCGTCAATTGTATACCCCTAACACCCATAATAGCTCCATGTGGAAATCGACCTCGACTCTTGTTGGGTACTATTCTTCCAATGAATGTTTTCATTCATTATTGAGTGCAGATTGGACGTGGATTAGAAAGTCTCATAAATAACTTATAAAAACAACTGAAACTCAACTACAACAATCCTAAATCCCGGTGTCACCTAGTACATGAGTTACAAGTGTCAACATAGTCTGAAACTCTAGTACAACTGTCTGAGAAAATAGAATAGTACTGAAATAAAATAAAAGGATGGAGAATCTAGGTGTGCGGGGTGTCGTAGAAACTACCTCGAAGTCTCCGAACAAGTACTTGCACCACCCTAGCAATCACCGCATCTAGATGTACCTGGATTTGCACACAAGGTGCTGAGTGTAGTATGAGTATAATCGACCCAATGCACTCAATAAGTAACAGGATTAACCTCAGGCTGAAAGCAGTGACGAGTTCAGAAAGATATAGGCCGAATTAAAATAATGACAACACAAATATAACAAGATAATGACAGTAATAACTCAGATACACTTCCATATTCGGCTCATACACAGTACATAAATTTAGGCATGCTTTCAAGTTCAACAATTTAAGCCTAACACTGATAAAATATGGCAAGTACAACTAGCATGAGGAATGTTACATCTCTATGCCTACATGTCAAATATGCATGTCAAATATAATGTATCACAGTGATAATCCTAAGTACTCACACTCTTAGAGTAATCAATCTACCTATATCATTTCCCACTCATCACACACAATCACTTAACACTGTACAGGTGCCTGGTATCATTGCCCCTCACCAAAGCACATGTATATAAATTACTGTGCATGCGCTCACTGCTAGTATGTTAGACTCCGGGAGGGAGGGGGAGGGGGATCCTACCCAAGCGCTAATATAAAGCTTGTAAGGTCTACTGCGGCGTGCATCCCGATCCACAATAATAAATAAGCCAATAAGGCGCGCAACCCGATCTACAATAAAACTCACAATTTGGCTCTCAGGCCCAACTCATTCATCAATCTCTCAAGTCTTACGGACTCACAAGTCTCATACTACTCATTCCTAACAAAGACAACGTGATATAATAGTAAATGATAACAGAGACTAAGATATGATATGCATATGAACAAAAATGACTGAGAACTTAATTGCAGTTTAAGCTCATAGCCTAAACATGATACTAACATGAATCACAACTCAATTACTCTAACACGTAGGAATTACATGGATAAAACAAGACTTGATAACTACACAGTACCACAAAATCAACCGAGTCATAATTACCACGGTGCTCGCCCACACGTCCGTCACCTAGCATGTGCGTCACCCAAACACCAACCATATAACACATATTCCAGGAATTCATGCCCTCAGTACCAAGTCTAGAAGTGTTACTTACCTCAAAGTGTACAACTCAATACTCCAATAAACCCTTGCCTCACGAATCGGCCTTCGAACTACTCAAATCTAGTCACAAATAACTCAATATAATCAATACAAGCTATAGGAATCATTTCCATACGATAAAGCTAAGTTCTTTAAAAAAATTCAAAAAGTCAACCCCAAAAGTCAACGGAGGGACCACGCCTCGAAATCCGAAAAAATTCACAAAATTCGAACACCCATTCAATAACGAGTCCAACCATACCAAATTCATTCAATTCCAACAACAAATCGACCCATATCCCAAAATCTTACTCTCCAATTCCTAGTCCAGAATCCCCCAAATTTCACCTAAAAAACATACAATCTAGGTGGGAAAATCAATAGGTATTCTATATTAATGAATAAAAGTGATCAAAAGTTGCTTATCTCTCGAAATATAGTAAAATCCCCCTCAAATATAGCCACAAACCGAGCTTCTAAAGTCCAAAAATGAAGAAAAGGCTCAAACCCTCGTTTATAACCTTCTGTCTAGGCATCTTGTTTTTGTGGGATCAACGGCCGCATCTGCGGCTCCACTTTTTCGGATATTCCCTTGCTTATGGGAAATCTCCTTAATTTTCCCGACCAGCTGCTTCTACAGCCAAATCCCATTTCTGCGGGTCTGCTCCTACAATCCAAGGTCCGCTTCTGCGGGACCGTACCTGCGGAGCACTCGTCGCTTCTGTGACAATAGCCACCCCGTCCAAATCCGCTTCTGCAACCACTTACCAACATCTGTGATCTCGCAAGTGCGGAATCTTCCTTGCACCTGCGCAATGCCCCAACTTCACTCAGAACCAGTTTTACGACCCCTTGGCCACTTATGTGGCTCCGCACCCGCGGCCCATTTCTCGCAGGTTCGGTTGCACTAGAACTGATCATAGCAGAAAATTTAAAAGTCCAAAATTTAATCTGATTTCAACCCGAATCACGTTCGGGGCCCTCGGGACCCTATACAAAACATACCCAACCCATCCTAAAACATCATACGAACTTCGTCGAAGCTTCAAATCACATCAAAAACACGAATCGCACCCCAATTCAAGCCTATTGAAACTAATGGATTCCCAACTTTTAAAATTAATGCCGAAACCTATCAAACCAATTCTGATTGACCTCATATTTTGCACAGAAGTCATATATGACACAAAGTACCTATTCGAACTTCCCAAACCAAAATCTGAATTTGGTATAAACAAATTCAACTCTCAGTCAAACTTCTCAACTTTCCAAGCCTTCAACTTTCCTACTTTCGCCAATTCATGCCAAAATGACCTATGGACCTGCAAATTAATATCCGGACATACTCCTAAGTCCAAAATCACCATACGAAGCTATCCGAACCATCAAAATTCCATTTCGGAGTCGTTTACTCATAAGTCAATATCCGGTCAACTCTTTCAACTTAAGCTTCCAACCTTGGGACTAAGTGTCCTAATTCATTCTGAAACATCCCTGTAATCAAACCAACCACCCCGGTAAGAAACAAAACCACAAATGAACATTGAATAAGAAATAAATAGGGGAAGAGCTTACAATACTCAAAACGACCAGCCGGGTCGTTACATTCTCCCCCTCTTAAACAAATGTTCGTCCTCAAACGGGTCTAGAATCTTACCTGAAGTCTCAAATAGGTGTGGATAGCTGCTACGCATCTCCTGCTCGGTATCCTAAGTAGCCTCCTTGACTGGCTGACCTCTCCACTAAACTTTCACTGAAGCTATATTTTTTGACCTCAACTTCCGAACCTGCCGATCCAAAATGGCCACCGGCTCCGCATCATAAGTCAAATCTCTATCTAACTAAACCGTATTGAAGTCCAAAACATGAGACGGATAACCATAATACTTCCGGAGCATGGAAACATGAAACACTGGGTGAAAATCTAATAAATTAGGCGGCAATGCAAGCTTGTAGGCCACCCCTCCAATCCTCTCAACACATCAAACGGGCCAATATACCGAGGGCTCAACTTTCTCTTCTTCCCGAACCTCATCACTTCCTTCATTGGTAAAACTCTAAGAAATACCTTCTATCCCACCATATATGAAACTTCACAAACCTTCCGATCGGCTTAACTCTTCTGTCTAGACTATGCCGTGCGAAATCGATCCTGAATCAACTTGACCTTTTACGAGGCATCCTGAACTAGATTCGTGCCAAACAACCTAGCCTCCCCGGCTCAAACCACCCAACTGGAGAGCGACACCGCTTCCCATATAAGGCCTTGTAAGGAGCCTTCTGAATACTTGATTGGTAGCTATTGTTGTAGGCAAACTCTGTAAGTGGTGGAAACGGATCCCCAGAACCCCCAAAATCCATATCTGAATGGTGCTCTCGGACTGTCCGTCCGTATGAGGGTGGAATGTTGTACCCAACTCAACCTATGTGCCTAATTCTTGCTGCACTGCTCTCCAAAATTGCGATGTGAACTGCGTGCCCCGATCAGAAATATTGGACATCATCACACCGTGAAGGCAAACAATCTCGCGGATATAGATCTCAGCCAACTGCTCCGAAGAATAGGTAGTCACGACCGAAATAAAATATGCAGACTTAGTCAACTGGTCCATAATCACCCAAATAGCATCAAATTTCTTTAAAGTCCGTGGGAGTCCAAAAATGAAGTCCATGGTGATACAATCCCATTTCCATTCAGGAATCTCAAGCCTCTGAAGTAAACCGCCTGTCCTCTGATGCTCGTACTTCACCTGTTGACAGTTCAAGCATCGAGCCACATACGCCACTATATCTTTCTTCATTCTTCTCCACCAATAGTTCTTCCTCAAGTCTTTATACGTCTTCGAGGCACTCAGATGAATGGAATACTGCGAACTGTGAGCCTCTTCAAGAAACTCGTGTAACCCATCCACATTGGGCACACAAATCCGACCCTACATCCGCAAAACCCCATAATCCCCAATAGAAATCTCCTTGGCATCACTGTTCCGTACCATATCCTTAAGGACAAACAAATGGGGGTCATCATACTGACGCACTCTGATTCGATCATATAAAGAAGGCCGATAAACCACGCAAGCTAGAACCCTACTAGGCTTAGAAAGGTCTAACCTCATGAACTGATTAGCCAAGGCCTGAACATCTGATGCAAACGATCTCTCACTAACAGGAATATATACAAGGCTACCCATACTTACTGACTTTCTACTCAAGGCATCAGCCACCACATTGGCCTTCCCGAGATAATACAAAATGATAATATCATCATTTAACAGCTCCAACCATATTCGCTATGTCAAGTTTAGATCCTTTTGCTTGAACAATTGTTGTAGACTTCGATGATCTGTAAATATCTCACAAGACACGTCATAGAGATAATGTCTCCAAATCTTCAATGCATGAATAATGGCTGCTAACTCTAAATCATGAATGTGGTAGTTCTTCTCATGGGACTTCAACTGGCGTGAAGCATAAGCGATAAACCTACCCTCATGAATCAAGGAACACCTAATACTAATACAAGAAGCATCACAATACACCGTATATGAACCCGATGCTGAAGGTAAAACTAGAATTGGAGCTGTGGTCAAGGCACTCTTGAGCTTCTTAAAGCTCTCCTCACACTCATCAGACCACCCGAATGGGGCACCCTTCTTGGTCAATCTAGTCAAAGGTGCAACATTGAACAAGAAACCCTCCACAAAATAGCATTAATATCTGGCTAAGCCAAGAAAATTTCGAATCTTAGTAGTTGAATACTATCTGGGCCAACCTTGAACTACCTCAATCTTCTTCGGATCTACCTTGATCCTCTCACTGGACACCACGTGCCCCAAGAACGCAACAAAATCGAGCGAGAACTCACACTTGTAGAATTTGGCATAAAGCTTCTTCCCCATCAACGTGTGTAGTACAATCCTCAGATGCTGCGCATGCTCCTCCTGGATACGTGAGTATACAGGATATCATTAATAAATACTATGACAAACGAATCAAGATATGGATGGAATATACTGTTCATCAGATGCATAAATACTACTGGGGCATTGGGCAGCCCAAAAGACATCACAAAGAACTCGTAGTGACCATAGCAGCTCTAAAATTCCGTCTTCAGAATATCAGAGTTTCGAATCTTCAACTGGTAATAGCCAGACCTCAAATCAATCTTAGAGAACACTCTAGCTCCCTGAAGCTAGTCAAATAAGTGATCAATGCGCGACAACGAGTAATTTTTCTTATTTGTAACATTTTCAACTGCCTATAATCGATGCACATCCGTATGGTAGCATTCTTCTTCTTAATAAATAGAATCAATGCACCCCAAGGTGACACACTAGGTCTACTAAACCCCTTATCAAGAAGCTCCTGAAGCTTCTCTTTTAATTCCTTAAACTCTGCTGGTGCCATGCGATACGGAGGAATAGAGGTGGGCTGAGTGCCTGGCACCAAGTCAATCCCAAAATCAATGTCCCTGTCGGGTGGCATGCCCGGTGTAACACTCCGTAAATCCGAATTAGTACTGGATGCATTAAATGAGTATTAATGTGACATTTTAGACATGTGAAGTCCTATCGGGATGAGTATGGGTGGAAATAATTGTTTTAGAATCAAGACCAAGAGTGAGGTGCATAAAATTCAATAGAATCGACTAAGTTTATGGGAGGTACGTCTTATAGCCATAAAAGTCATGTCCATAGACATTGCAAGACATTGTCTAGGGCATCAATATTAGCGCCCCTAATAGTGAAAGGCACAATAACCTCGACGCCCTAGGCAGTGCAAGGCATTTGTAACTTCAGCGCCCCAGACAGTGCAAGGTACTATAGTTTTGGCGCCTCGTTTGGCACCTTGCACAGGTATTTTGGCGCCCCTGATGGTGCCTCGCGCCGATGTTGTTTATCCAAGCTATTTTTATTTTCCTCAATTTTGGGACGCTTTCACTTATTTAAAAGCCCTACTTCATTCCCCCACACCCCGAACACGAAAACCTACTATAGAATGGGAAGCTCTCAAGAACCCAACATCCCCAAGGTCCCTCCATCGTCCAAGGTAAGTTCTAATTATGATTCTAAGTTAATTTAAATTCTCCAACACCTTATTAACATGGGTAAATCCTTCCAATCATTAGATATTCGATCGAGATACCATTGTTGAGAAAGGAAACCCTAGAACTCGGATTCAAGAGGATTGAACTTCAAAATGGTAATGCTTCTACTCCCTAATCATTTATAGCTATGCATTGACGAGTTTTTCGGAGAATAGTTGATGGGTTTGATAAAGAGAACCACATGGATTATGGTAGGGTTTTGAGTTGTTGACTCATGATTGTTGTAAATATTTGGGTGATGAGAAATAGTGTTAGTCACATATATTTGGGATTGTAGAATCACTTAGAAGTAGTAGAATGAGAACTTGGTGAAGAAAAAACCAATTACTAAGGGCTATGAGGCTTTACGCCCAAATGGTGTTTGATAGAATTCCTAAATGACTAAAACATGAGAATTATTGCTTTTATTGGTTCCTCTTGATATATATTGCCATAGATTATCGTTGAAAGAGGCGACAAAATATTGTGATACACTTAAAAGGCCAGAGTCAAGGTATGTGAGGTTAACTCTCTATGTTTAGGAATGTTAATGATTCTCCCTACATTACATTTCTTTTAAAAAGTTATTAATTGCCTCAGAAATATAGGTAAGCTCAATTCCTTGAATAGTTGCAAAACTTCTATTCTCTAGCTTCATAACCCGTTCATGATTTTCATTCTGAACATTGTGAGATCTGTGTGTAATCAATATAGACTTGGGTTTGATACCCATGAGTCTCAGTCTAGATTACTTAGCATGTCATAAACAGTTGAAGTTTCAGTTTTCATAATCAGTTCATGAATATATGTCTTAGTCTAATCCTATTCAGTATTCCAGTATTATGTAACTTAGTGTAATTTAGTATTCCAGTATCATGTAACTCAGTGTGATTCAGTATTTCAGTATCATGTATTGCAGTATGATTCGTAGTTCCTGATTTTGAATCCCTGAATGTTGAACACCTGTATTTGGGCCTGAGGCCGCAGTTTATGCTTTATGCATCTTTGGCCCTGAGGCAGCCGTTTATGCTTCATGCATCTTTGGGTCTAAGGCCGCAGTTTATGCTTTATGCATTTGGGACTGAGGCCGCAGTTATGCATACGTATACTTGGGCACGAGGCCGTAGTTTGTGCACATATATATTGGGCCTAAGGCCGCGGTTTAATATTTATATGAACATGTTGTTCATCATTCGGAAGAGGGAGTATTCATATCCTTACTTCCTTTGTTCAGTTCAGTTATCAGTTATCATTTCAGTTTCATTCTCAGTAGTTATCATTTCAGTTATCAGTTATTAATTATCGTTTCAGTTTCAGTTTTAGCAATTATTATTTCAGTTTTCTGTTATCAGTTCTCACTTATTAGCTTAGTTCAGTTTAAGCATTTACAATTCTTTCTTTAAGTTATTTTACACACCAGTGCAATTCAAATGTACTAACGTCCCGTTTTGCCCGGGGGCTGCGTCTCACGATGCAGGTAATGATATACAAGTTGACGATTCAAAGCGCTAGGATTCTCATACCAGCTATTTGGTGAGTCTCAGATCTTTCGGGGCATTATCATCACTTTGCAGTCTTTCAGTATATCCAGATAGTCAATATTTTTATTATTTCATTAGAGGCTTCATAGACTAGAGTAACAGCTAGATAGAGTCACAAGCTTTTCATGTTAAGCAATGTTGACTACATATATGTTTCAAATTTTTATTAGTGTTTCCACACTTTGATTTATATCAGTTAGAGTTTCAGTATATCAACATGTGTTAGTTTATCTTCCACATTCAGTATGTTATGATACCATGTGTTGATTCAGCCAGCCAGTTGGTTTGCTTGGTCACATGTAGTCAGGCACTAAAAGCCTAGCTTCAAGTGTTCTAGGGAGTCTATGAAGCTATGTCCAGTGGAGTTTCCTTTATTTGTGTGTGCCGACCACTCATATAAATGGTTAACTACCAAGACATTCAGGATTGTCTCATTTATTTCTACTCTAGATCGTGCCATGAAACTTAGAGCAATAGGTAGCCTTATGTTCCTATCGAATTCCAGACGTATCGAATGCCCAAGCAACGGGCAGGGAAACCCTAGTCCTTGAGAGGTTGTTGAAAATGGGATACAATGGATAGTTGTACATATTAGAGCATAAATTTATTAGAAAGTACAAAAGCAATTATCATGTTTTATGGTTATTAGTTTACCTCAGTTACCAGTTATGCAGTCTTTCAGTTAGCATGTTTATAATTATTCAGTATGCCAGTTATTTGTTATTCAGTTACCAGATCTCCAATTTTCAGTGTATCTAAATTTTGGTGACTTGTGAGTATACAATGATGCCTATGTGTGATAAAAGAAAATGTACGTAACAGTGATTATAGTGAAATCATCGCATGTTTTAGGTCCAGATTAAGACTTAAAACTTGTCGGATGGTGCAAAAAGTGATTTATCAGATAGTGGTATACTTTGAAGGACAAGTTTATGTATGGTAGTGTATCCGTATGTATTTTACCACATAGAGCATTTTTATTTTAATTATTAGAAATGGATCCACAAGTTGGATGATGATAATTCAGATGTCAGACCGTACGGTGCAATAAGTTAAGAATTTGACCGCAACTGGCATAGCATTGGTCACTATAGTTTTGGACAGAAAAGTGCCTAAGGGCAAAATAAATAGGAGTCAGAGATGTATTTTTCATACGACTCATACATATGACTAAGAAAATATGATGTATGAAATGTGAACCAAGAGCAACCGCTATTGAATTTCAGGGAATGATTTTAAGTTTTTCATATTTATTCATATTAGAACTAGAAAGTACCACGTTAGTAAGTTACTATAAGTTGCAGCTATTATTGTGAGATAAATGATATGATAGTCCCCCTTAGCTTATGTGACTAAGTGTCTATCTCGGATGTTTATAGTCTGATATAATTTTGAAGTGTATAGAGAGTTTGGGATTAGATATTCCAACTTTGTTTACGACAGATGAAATTTCCCTAAGTGTGATCCATGTATATAGTTAAAAAAGGATAGTAAGTAAGTTTTGTGCAGATACAACAAATTTGCAATTTCAACAAAGCTAGTAGAGGTACAATTTGATTTACTTAGTCAAGTTAACACTAGTGAGTGGGTAGCAGTTTGAAACACTGAATGCGTGTTAGAACCCGAAGAGTTTAAGTTAAACCCGAAGTACAGTGGCAGTGGAAAAATAATCAGCTAGCAGCAAGAGAGCAAACTACAGAAGAATAGCCTTTAGGAATTATCGAAATGTGATTTCCCCAAGATTGACAATATGAGCAAAGTTAAATTATTAAGATTGTGTATGATAGTTGTGAATACATTAGCTTTCTGTTATGGAAGTAATTTGGTTTTTCCTAGTAAGAGAGATTTCTTAGAAGTATGTTGGAAAATGAGTCATCATTGACAGAAAGTGCAAAGAATTGCATAAGATAAGGAAAGTTGTTCAGAACCTAACAACAGAGAAGGATCCGCATGTACAAGAACTTAACCTTTGGTCTAAGGGGGGAGATGTGAAAATCGTTAGTAAGTCCAGTTGGAGATTTTAAACCCACATGGTTAGCATGGGATAGAAAAACTATACAATCATGTCCAGTTATGTATTACAGCGGTATTGCCATTGCACGAGACTCTAATCTTCAGAATATTGGTCAAAGACTTAGGTCACAATAATGCTATAAGTGTTTTCAGGAATTACCTTAAAGAGATAATCAAGTATGGGAAGTATAGCTCATGATTGAGAAAGGCAAGAGAACTCTGATGAAAGACGTTCACTGCGTAGACAAGGTAGGAGTTCGACTTTCAGAAACCAAAGATAGTGGAGTTGTTGTCAAGAACATGACTTGTTCCTCCTTAGTAGCAGAAGTGAAGGAGAAACAATTTGATGATCCCTACTTGTTATAGCTGACAAAGGGGATTTGCAAGCATAAGACGATGGCTTTTGAGCAAAGGGGGAGATGATGGTACTTTGAGGTATTATGTGTTCCAAACATAGATGGACTTAGAGAGGAAGGATCATGTTAGGGACCATATTTCCAGGTATTCTATCCACCCAGGATCCCCAAATATGTATCATGCTCAAGGAGATTTATTGGTGGAACGACATAAAAAGGAACATCGCAGACTTTGTTGCCAAGTGTCTGAATTATCAGCAAGTGAAAGTAAAGCAGCACAAATCCTAGTGTTTTACCACATAATATACATATCCTTTAGTGGAGATGGTAAATATGGACCTTATAATAGGATTATCTTGCATATTTTAAAAGTATGATTTGTATAGGCGAAGGTGTAGATCGCCAATTGGTTGGTTTGAAGTCGGCGAAGCATAGTTGTTGGGATCATATTTGGTCAATCAGGATATGGAGAAATTCAAGTTCATTCAAGAAAATTTGAAGACGGCTCAGAGTCGCCAAAGGTCCTATTCGGATGTGCAGCATTGGGACTTAAAGTTTCAAGTTGATAATTGGGTTTTCTGAAAGTTTTGCCCATGAAAGGTGTTATAAGATTTGGGAAGAAAGAAGGATTGGGCAAGTAGTTTACGAGTTAGAGTTGCAGCCAGAATCGGTGGTTGTACACCCATTATTTCACGTGTCATGTTATAACATTCGAGTTTTCAGTATTCAGATCTCATGTCACGATATTTATGTTCCCAGTATTCAGATATAATGTTAGAACATTTAAGTCTGTTCAGTACTCAGATACTCATGTCAGTCCAGTACTCAGATATTCATGCCAGCTTAGTACTCAGATATTAATGTCAGTTCAGTGATCAAATATTCACGTCAGTTCAGTACTCGATTATTCGTGCCAGTTTAGTATTCATATATCCACGCTAGTTCAGAATTCACATATCCATAACAGACAAGTATTCGTGTGTATGTTTCATGTTATGCGTATTATGATGACCCTATAAAGCTAGAGTTATGATCTGTTAGCTGGCAGTTATTTGGAGAAATGTCGAAGGAAGCTATCCTTCTCATTCAGAACTTATATTATAATCTTCATGTCTTTCGGTATTTAGTCAGCTCAGTGTTCAGTTAGCTCAATAGCCATTCAGTTCAGTAGCTATTCAATTCAGTATCTCAGTACATCAGTAACATGTATTCATTCAGCTTATTATGTATGTGTTCATGATAGTACAATGTTCACATGTTTCCATCAGTCCTGTTTAAGGTCTAAAGTAAGCCGTAGTTACAATCAGGATAATCATTCAATGACGAATGTTCCCAAGAGGGAGATAATGTAATACTCCGTAAATCCGGATTAGTTGTGGTTGCATTAAATGAGTATTAATGTGACCTTTTAGACATTTGAAGTCCTATCGGGATGAGTGGGTGTAAATAATGTTTTAGAATCAAGACCAAGAGTGAGGTGTATAAAATTCAATAGAATTGACTAAGTTTATAGGAGGTATGTATTATAGCCTGTCAGTGCAAGGCCATAAAAACTCACGTCCATAGAAAGTGCAAGGCACTGTCAAGGGAATTAACATCAGCGCCCCTGATAGTGCAAGGCACTATAACATCAGTGCCCCTGACATTGCACTGCACTATAACTACAGCGCCCCCACTGCATGACACTGTAACGTCAGCGCCCCAGACAATACAAGGCACTGTAGATTTGGCGCCTCGTTTGGCGCCTTGCACAGTTATTTTGGTGCCCCTGATGGTGCCTCGTGCCGACGTTGTTTATCGAGCTATGTTTTTTTCCTCCTCAATTTTGGGACGTTCTCACTTATTTAAAATCCCTACCTCGTTCCCCCACACCCCAAACACGAAAACCTACTCTAGAATAGGAAGCTCTCAAGAACCTAACTTCCCCAAGGTCCCTCCATTGTCCAAGGTAAGTTCTAATTATGATTCTAAGTTAATTTCAATTCTCCAACACCTTATTAACATGGGTAAATCCTTCCAATCATTAAATATTCGATCGAGACACCATTGTTGAGAAAGGTAACCCCAGAGCTCGGATTCAAGAGGACTGAACTTCAAAAATATAATGCTTCTACTCCCTAATCATTTATAACTATGAATTGACGAGTTTTTAGGAGAATAGTTGATGGGTTTTGTAAAGAGAACCATATGAATTATGCTAGGGTTTTGGGTTGTTGACTTATGATTGTTGTAAACATTTGGGTGATGAGAAATGGTATTAGTTACATCTATTTGGGATTGTAGAATCACCTAGAAGTAGTAGAATGAGAACTTGGTGAAGAAAAGACCAATTACTACGGGCTTTGAGGCGTTACGCCAAAAGGGTGTTTGATAGAATTCCTAAGTGACTAAAACATGAGAATTAGTGCTTTTATTGGTTCCTCTTGATATATATTGCCATAGATTATCGTTGAAAGAGGAGACGAAACATTGTGATATGCTTTAAAGGCAAGAGTCAACGTATGTGAGGCTAACTCTCTATGTTTGGGAATATTAATGATTCTCCCTACATTACATTTCTTTTACAACGTTATCAATTGCCTCAGAAATATAATTAAGCTCAATTCCTTGAATAGTTGCAGAACTTCTATTCTCTAGCTTTATAACACGTTCATGATATGCATTCTGAACATTGTGAGCTCTGTGCGTAATCAATATAGACTTGGGTTTAATGCCCGTGAGTCTAAGTCTAGATTACTTTGCATGTCATAAACAGTTGAAGTTTCAGTTTTCATAATCAGTTCATGAATACATGTCTTAGTCTAGTCCTATTCAGTATTCCAGTATTATGTAACTTAGTGTGATTCAGTATTCCAGTATCATGTAACTCAGTGTGATTCAGTATTTCAGTTCCTGATTTTGAATCCCTGAATGTTGAACACCTGTATTTGGGCCTGCGGCCGCAGTTTATGCTTTATGCATCTTTGGCCCTGAGGCCACGGTTTATGCTTCATGTATCTTTGGGTCTAAGGCCGCAGTTTATGCTTTATGCATTTTGGTCCTGAGGCCGCAGTTATGTATACGTATACTTGGGCCCGAGGCCGCAGTTTGTGCATATATATATATATATATATTGGGCATGAGGCCAAAGTTTAATATTTATATGAATAGGTTGTTCATCATTCGGAAGAGGGAGTATTCATATCCTGACTTCCTTTGTTCAGTTCAGTTATCATTTCAGTTTCACTATCAGTAGTTATCATTTCAGTTATCAGTTATTAGTTATCATTTCAGTTTCAGTTTCAGCAGTTATCATTTCAGTTTTCTGTTATCAATTCTCACTTATCAGCTTAGTTCAGTTTCAGCATTTACAATTCTTTCTTTCAGTTATGTTACACACCAATGCAATTCAAATGTACTGACGTCCCTTTTTGCTTGGGACCTGCATCTCACGATACAAGTAATGATTTACAGGTTGACGATTCAAAGCGCTAGGATTCTCGTACCAGCTATTTGGTGAGCCTCAGTTCTTTCGGGGCATTATCATCACTTTGCTGTCTTTCAGTATATCCGGATAGTCAATGTTATTATTACTTCATTAGAGGCTTCATAGACTAGAGTAACATCTATACAGAGTCACAAACTTTTCATGTTAAGCAATGTTGACTACAAATATGTTCCAAATTTGTATTAGTGTTTCCATACTTTGATTTATATTAGTCAGACTTTCAGTGTATCAACATGTGTTAGTTTATCTTCCGCATTCAGTGTGTTATGATACCACATGTTGATTTAGCTAGCCAGTTGGTTCGCTCGGTCACATGTAGTCATGCACCAAGTGCAGTGTTACATCTAGGCCCATGTTCGGGGCATGACACCCATTAGGTCTTGCAAGAAATACATCTGGAAAGTCTCACACCACTAGAATAGTATCAATGGTAGGATTATCAGCACCCACATCCCTCACAAAGGCCAAATATGCCAAACATCCCTTCCCAGACATCCGTGGGGCCTTCAATTATGAAATCAGTCTACTGGGACATAGTCCACAAGACCTCTATACTCAATCCTAGGAAATCCTTGCATCGCCAACGTCACGATCTTAGCGTGACAATCCAGAATAGCATGATATGGGGACAACCAATCCATTCCTAAAATCATGTCAAAATCAAGCATACTAACCAGTAAAAGATCAATTCTTGTCTCCAATCCCCTAATGCCCATCACAGACGACCGATACACATGGTCCATAATAATAGAATCACCCACCAATGTAGATACATAAACTTGCGTAACTAAGGAATCGCGAGGCATATCCAAATAACAAGCAAAATACGATGATACATATGAATAAGTGGAATCAGTGTTAAATAATATGGAAGCATCCTTGTGGCACACTGAAATAATACATGTTATCATTGTGTCTGAAGCAACAACCTCTGGCCTAGCAGGAAAAGCATAGCATTAAGCCTGAACATCACCTAATCGGCCTCCCCTCTAGGGCGAGCTCGAGTTGCCTGAGTCCTACCCCGAGCTGTCTGAGCAGGTGGTGAAGTAACTGGTGCAGAAGTCATATCTTGACCCCTCTATTGAATTAGACCACCCATAGGACGGGGACAATACCTCCTCACATTCCCCAACTCTCCATACTCAAAGCAACCTCGACCCGACAAGACAGGGACTGAATCGGACCCTGAGAACCAGAATAACCACTAAAAGAATGTGGTATAGATGAACCTTGAACTAATAAAGCACGAGATGAACTCTGATCTGGGAGCACACTGAAAGATGACTGACCCGGATGAGCACTGTATGAACCATGTCTAGCTGATGCACTACGATGACCGGTCGAGCCATCTGAGCGGACCTATAAGGACGACCCCTGTTATGGTGGGACTTTCCTCCAGATGAGGCACTACTGAAACCACCCAAACCACGAGGCCTCTTAGCCTCCCTCTACTCACGCTCCTAGATGAGAACCAACTCTAGGCGTGTAGCAATATCAGCCACCTCATCAAACCTCACACCCATCGCAATCTCCCGAGTCATGATGAAATGCAGTCCATAGTTGACGCCATCAATGAACCTTCTAATCCTCTCCTTCTCAGTGGGGAAAAAATGATACCGCGTGATGAGCCAACTCTAAAAATCTCATCTCACACTAGATCACTGACATACCCTTCCGGAGAGCTGCTCAAACTGCCTATGCAACTCCTCCCTATGAGTCTGCTAAATAAACTTCTCTAAGAAGAGAATTGAGAACTCATTCCACGTAAGTGGTGCAGCGACGGCTGACCTGCTCAACTCATAGGCCTCCCACCATCTGTAGGCTGACCTTGTCAGCTGAAAATTAGTAAATGACACTCCACCGGTCTCCAAAATACATGCCGTGCGAAGGATCTACTGACACCAATCTTTAAACTAAGCTACATAATAAACATCCAATCATAAACAAGCATTAAATTAAGTGCCCATAAGGGTTACACACTAGGTTTGGGTCACAACCCTAGTAAGAATCTAGCTACTCATAGTGAGAAATGAAGAAAACAAAGAAGGAATGCTAATTAAACTCAAAATCTAAGATTAAAATGATAAAATATGATGTTTGAATCCTAAAATAGTCACAAACTTCCTAAAATGGAAAACTATAATGGCTACAGCAGCTCAAACTTCGAAACTTGACCTAAAAATGTGAATCTCGTCTATTTATAGTGGCCCAAAATTCACTGACAAAAATGCCCCTCAAGAGGTTCTGCGGCCGCACAATTCCTTCTGCGGTCCGCAGATTACTTCAGCTGGCAGGGTCTTGGATTCTGCAGCCGCACAATTCTGGATTGTGGCTGCATAGCATCTTCTGTGGCCGCACAATTCTTGTGTGGTCCGCACTTCAGTAAAGCTTCAGGTCTTGGTCTTTTGCACACTATCTGAACTTTGAATCATTTGTCAGTGCAGACCTTGTTTTGTGGCCACACAATTCATGTGCGGTCCGTATATTAGCTAGAACTATGTTGGGCTCTTTCACTTGTCCTGCGGTCGCAGATGAAATTTTTCGCTCCACACTTTCTTCTACGGCCACAGAAATCCTTCTGCAGACCGCACTTCTTAAGTTCTGCTCCCCTTCTTGCCTTGTGATTCAGAACACTCCTTTTTTAGTCAAATTTCATTATGGGAGCCAAAACTTCCAACATTTCTGCAATTTGCCCACTTTCATTAGTTTCAGGAGCATAAATCAATACTTTCGGACTAAAACAAAAGCCAAAAGGTGCTAATAAGTAGTCAAAATCCAAACTTATCAACTCCCCCAAACTTAAGTCTTTGCTTGTCCTCAAGCAAATAAATTAGCTCCCACCTCCTTAGAGTTAAGGGTCATTTCAGTGAGTCAAAGGTGAGCCATTCACACATCAGTTGGGACCAACAATTACCCACACCACTCATGCATTATCAACAAGGTGACAAAGTCAAATATTCATGCACATATAGTTCTAATATGACATTGAGCTTCAAGAATTGACTTTACTAATCAAGGACTCTTGTTCTATCATGTGGGTCATGGTGGACTCCAAATTCTTTCTCCTTTACTTTCCATTTGCTCACTTAAGAAATTAGCACTCAATATTAAGATTCATGAAAGGTACACTCATCTCTCATAATAGAATGTCACAAGTACGGCTTCAAGTACCATAGGCTTGCCCCTCAAGTAGATCGCCACTATTGTAAGCTCACTTGGTTCGAAATCAAGTAGGACTTATTTCGGGTTATAATGAAGGCTTTTGGATTAGGGTAGGATACCATATGGGTAAGTGGTTACACCTTTCCTTAAGCACTTCACATTTTCATTTCTCGGCTCACAATTATCAATTCTTAGAGGCATTTTCTTTTTATTGGGGACTAGAGAGACTTAACATCACTCTTTCTTGTTAAATTCATTCTTTTTCTCCCTTTTTGATTGCTCATGCTTGGGATCATTACCTCTTTTTAAATCCATCAACCCTTCCACTTATTCACGTTTTGCATTTTTTTTTGTTCTTTTCTTTTCTTGCATTCTCTTTTCATGGAGATCATTTCTTTTCTCTTTTTGTGCCTTGATACCTTTTTCAAATTCATCATCTCTCCCCTAAACTTATGTTTTAAGAAACTTGTTTCACAAGAGTGTTAAGGAAAGTCCTGGTGCCAAGAGAGGGTTACGACAAAATGAGCAAAGGCTTATAGCATGGTTATCAAATGAGAAAGGCTACAGGATCAAAGGGGTTGACTATGGATAACGACATTGGTAAGCAATAGAAATCTCAAACAGGCCAAGGAAATCCTACAATCATCTCTCAAACCAAGCAAAACTTAGGATTTTGCCTTGAAACACATTCGGGGCAAGTTCTAGACCCTTTGCACAGATACTTGAACTAGCAACAATTCATCTCACTCCTCACGCAACTAGATTATAAAAGAGGATAGAGTCGAGAACCTACACCTACCACATTCATGTTTAAAGATCACTATGATCCAATTAAACCAGTCGATGATTACCAAAGTCAACTCAAGAGTCACAAAGTCACTAACTAGAGTTATTTCTTCAAAAACCTTGTCTCTAACCATAAGCACGTAGTTAAGTGTGTTGGTACCAATTGAAGCATGATTAAATCCTCGATAATTACTTGAATAGGTCTTTCTATTCATTACTACTACTATTATTACCTAAACACAAAAAAGGGACTCATTCCCTTAAGAGAGTTATCACGTTATCCATCGTTGGGGCGAGTCACCCGGTTCACACAACAACTACATTTGTAAGAACAGTGGGTTAAGAAAACCAAAGGCTTATTATCTACCAAAGCATAAAAAGAATCTACTTAACAAAACAAGAACTAATATGGAAAAAATAAAGAAGCAAATAAGCAAAAACTACTAAAGAGAGATAAATATACATAAGAGAAGAGAGAGAATCTAGATAAATACAAATAAGAATAGAAAGAGTATCATCAAATTATTACAGACCAAAGGTATCAAAGTGTACCAATATGTCAAATAAACTCCACCCCTCCCCCCACTCCCCTCCCCCTCCC